>WBMW01000436.1:117330-166144 GCA_013396635.1 Penelope pileata
TTTTTTTTTTTTTTTTTTTTATTTCTGGAAAGGTACTTGCGGCTTGCTGGGCCCTATCCACTGAGCTGCCACCTGGCTGAAGGCAGCAGCAGAGGTGTGCCCTGCCGACGTGCTCCGCTGACGGCTGCGACCCATTTGCTCAGCGGCGTGTTGGTGCCCGCGGGTGCTGTGTGCTGAGCTGGAGTGACATGAAAACGAGGAGGAGGAGACCCCAGGAGCACTGCTTGGGAAAGTGGGAGAAGCCCCTGGAAAGGCAGCAGCAAAGCTCTGTGCATCCAAGCCCACCAACACAGCACAGAGGGCAGAGACACAGAGCAACCATTTGGGGAATGAGCAGCAGGGTAAGATGTCACCGGTGCCTCCAGATCAGCAGCACCACAGCAAGGAGCTCAAGGGAATCGTTGTGGGTTCGCTGGTAATTTGCAGAGTGAATAGAAGAAATAGCAGTGGGGTATTTGTAATGATGTGCCCAGAAGGATGGAGGGGCTGCAGGACACTGCCTGCAGCTCCCTGCCCTTCATACCTGCTCCTCTGCACAGCCACACATCTGCAAGGACTTCCTTCCCCTTGCTCCATCTTTCATTTCAGACCACGGCTTTGCTACCTCTGCAAAAAAAAAAAAAAAAAAAAGACATTATAGGGAGGGGAGATAGCAGACAGGGTGTTAGAAGCTGGTTTTGCAACAAGAAAACTTGTGAGTACACAGTGTGCATTGCATTTTGTTAGAGTCTGTATCTAGAGTCTGTATCAGCTGTATTATGGCACTTGTATGTGTCCCTGTGTGTGTCCTCGGAGTGGCAAGGAGGAGCTGGACCGAGCGTCCCTGCAGCTGAACTGTTCCACCAAAGCAAACCCAACTCATGAGTCTGGGTGACTCCAAGTTTCAGCCTGCAGAAGGGAGGCTCCTCTGCTGCCTACCACAGGCTGACCCCAAGCAAACAAATATCTGCCAGCAAGCAGCAATTGGGCAAGGAGGGCCTGGACCCTGGCTTCCATTTCCTCTCCCAGGCACCAGCACCACGCCACTGTCACCCCATGTTTCAGAGTCCCAGTGGGGAGAAGCTGCCGTTACCAGGAAGGGGAATTTGGCTCCCACATGCTGCTCCAAGGCCAGCACGGTGCCTCATCTCCCTCCGTTGCCACCCACCTGGTGTCCCTGATGGTAAGGGAGATGGGCTGCCTGATCCACGTGGGTTTTTAATCTCTAGCACCAACAAGCTTCTCGTACTGCCTGTGCTATTTTCATTTTATTTTTAACTAACCAGAGCCCTGAAGTTGTTTCTCATATCAAAATCTCCCAGTCAATCTGATTTTCGGAAAAACACAGTAGATCTGGGGAGAAACCTGTAAAATATAGAGCACGTTCTCCATTTGCATCTGAATGTTGAAAAACCCCACTGCTCCTCTATGATCCATCATACCAGTGCTACCCCTGCCATGAAATATTCACGGCCATTTATTATGATGTTCTCTATTATCCCTGTAGAACTCTCCAGCGATCAGAGTCTCTATTTGCCCAGCCTCCAGCCTGGATCAGGGCTCCTGTCCCTCCTTCAGCTCTGGCAGGGTTTGAATCCATCCCATCCCCATCAGCACTAGGGCCATTATTCTGGGGGCTCGGTGCCTCCCCACTGCTTACCTCCCTATGGCATCAGCAGAGACAAGGAGGGCAGCCGAGACACACTCCACCAGCATTAAGTAGCAGGGAAGGAATGAAGTTAAAACCCAGACTGACTTCCTGAGCCCAGTGAGGCAGCACATGGGGCAGGGGAATTCACTGGCTCTGCAGCTCCTGCGTGCATTGGACCAACAGTGGGGAATGCTGCGCGTCTCATCCTCCCTGCACCCACCATGCAATGTTAAAAACAAAAATGGGAAATGCTATATTGGGATGACTCCTGAATGTTTTATGGCAACAAGATTCATTTTGTCATTATCTACTAAGTGTTTTTCAAATGGGTGCCTCTCCATTTCCTCCCTGCACGCTGCGGCCTAGGGATGACAGCATTGGACATCAGTGCCCACGAAGCTGCCCCCGCGATGGGGCAGAGCAGAGGCTGAACCCAGAGGTGGGAAAAAGGCAGAGGCAGCTTCAGGAGCAGCTGCAGTTTCTGATTCAGAGCAGTGCTTTATAGCTGGACACCTTGTAAGAGCCCCATTCTGCAAACCTTTTATTCTTCCTGCAAGAGCTTGCTAGACCTGCCCTGTACGTGTGGAGGGGAGTAAAAAAGATCTACGAGGATGCTGAGAGCTCTGCTTTCATAGAGGCTGCGACGCTGAATCTCAGAGGGTGACCTTGATACAACCTCTTGCTTCCAACACAGCAAACAGCTCTGCGCCGAGCAAACCGCTGCGAGAGGGCTCGGGCTCCTCGCTGCCAATGTCCTGGCACTGCTCTTCCCCAGAGCAGTGCCTTCCAAAAGCAAACTGCATCAGCCTCGGAAAAATAAATAAATCTACTTTCCACATCATTTCATCTTCTGATAACAGTAATGAACTCAGTCCAAGGCCTTACTGGGAATTAATGACTGGCTGCCTCCTGACTCACCAGCTCTTCCCAGGCGATCATAAATTCCCTGGAACCATTATGAAGCACGCACCAAGCAGGAAGCAGAAAATAAAGCAGTTGTGCAAAGCCCTGGGACAGCCAAACAACGGACCGGCCCCACCTGGAGGCTTGGGAATGGAGATGGGGGATGCTCCCACATGGGGATGGGGCCCCACCAGAGCCTGGGCTCCATGTCACAGATCCTTGAGCTGCATCTCTTCTCCAAAATAAGCTGCAAGCAGCAGCTCTCACCCTTAGAGCACTGCTCCTCTGGATAATTAAACTCACGTTGCGTGAATACCTTTAACCTTTTTGCTGGCTAACTCCAGTCTCACTGTGTTCTTGTCTGAGAGATTAAGGAGCCTCCCAGAAGCTTTCCTTGGGTGTAGGTACTTCTGGACCATTATCACATCACCTCTAACCTTTTCTTAATAAACTAAAAGAAGATGCTTCATTACCGAAACCGAGCCTCATATCTGCCTGGCAATTAGGAGCCAGGGCCCCTCCCGTGTGCAGGGCTTGGATCTGTCCTTCCAGCTCACACTGCTCTCTGCAGGGAGAAGAAGGGTTAACAGAACTGACAGATCTACACGCTTCCTGAAATATCTAGATTTCTTCTCTCGCAGTTGCAAATGTAAATTTGGATGTAACCAGCTCCAGTAATTGGATTTAATGACTAAAGAGCATTTTGAGATTGTGCAATTCATGGAGTTCTCCATCAGAAAGGACGGATTAGGTTTGTTTCTCTTTTTGAAAAATGTGAATTTCTGTTATCAGCTCTGCATTGAACGTGTCTATCTTAGCTGTCAGTCTCAAGAAATTTAACAGAATTAGCACGTAACCATCAGCACGTAACCATCAGCACTCATTAAGTCCAGTCCCTGTGCAGATTTTTAAGTACCGAAGCATTCAGCTGGCAGGAGAGACAAAGAGAGATGTGGCTGATGCTGGGATACGTTTTAATTTGGAGGAAATATAGCTGCTACATCAAACCAAAAGGCTGAGTGGTTCCACGCCAGCCCATAGCTGTACTCAGTTACTGTTGGGTCTCACTTCTGCCAGAGTCACGCATCCGAGCTACGTGGGCTCCAAGGACAGTCTCCGTAAAATACAGCCCGTGCAGGAAGGAGACTCGTCTCATGATGGATTATCCCCAGGCACAAGCAGCACGATGCTCTAGGTGCTTTGAGAAGATGAGCCCTGAAAAGTAATCCTGTGCTACAGAAGTGCCAGGCACCAACGCTGTCCTTGGACCCTTGGGGCAAGCCCTGCTGCTGGGGCAGCGGTCATTCCCCTTTGGGAGCCAGCCTGAGGATGCTGCAGAGGCATCCCTCGCTAGCCCAGGAGCTGCAGCCCTCCAGGCCTTTAATTAAGGCAGTTTGGGCTTCTCAAGCGGTGGGGCGTGAAAGCAGCACCTCGTAAAAACGTCCCAGCCCCAATAACACTTCTAAATCAGCTTCTCGGGACACAGCCGTAAAAGGCCGCGTGGAGAAGGCACGGCAGCACGGGGAAGGTTTTACTGGCTCTTAATTACGAGGTTGGGCACAGCTCTCTGCAGCTGGTGCTCTGGAAAACAGCAAGGAGGAGCGCTCAGCACCGACCACAGCAGCTCCCAGCCCTTCCCAGCTGCAGGAGGAAGGGCAGAGACCTCAGCCCACCAAGAAGCCGGGGGGGTGGGACCGATGTGCACCTACCTCTGGAGCAGATGGGCTCCTTCACGCCACAGAGCACACATTTCCATGCACATAAGTGCCTATCTGCTGCACACAGCTACATGCATTGGTGCATGGAGAGAAAGAGGAGAACCGAGGTGCCCCTGACATGCAGGATGGGACCCATCCCCAGCACACAACCATCCTGCTCTGCTTTTCTCCCTCCAGAAACTCTCCTCACTCCTCCATCCTCAGGGCAACACTTGGGTGTGGACACTGCAACAGCAGCATCCACTGCTATTTCTCCAAAGACCACAAACCAGCAGTTCTGGCTTTACCCCCTTAGCAGACCTCTGATACTTTTCAGGTGGTGACCTGTGCACATTTAGTCCAATGTCACACGCCAGCTTCTCCCATTTCCCTTCTGAGACCCTCTGAGAAAGGTGGCCCAGCTCAGCAAACCACAGATAACAGCTGCCAACGTGAACCAGCTAGGGAACCTCGTGCTTCAGGGCTATTTGACCCAGCTGAATCCCTGCCTGCAGGATGAAAGGCTGCAGCTGGAAGGCTGGATGTGATCAGAAAGACACGGTTAATTGTGAGAGCAATTAGCCTCTGCAAGAATTCTCCATGTGATGGATTCTCCGTGCCTGGAAGTGTTTAAATCTCAGCAGAGATCCTTCCGAAAGATACATCTGTGTTTGGCTGGGCTTGATACAGGGACAGCCTGCTTTATGCAGGAAGTCAGGAGAGATGAACAGAATGGTCCTTTGAGCTGGAAAATCTCTAAAATCTATGGAACTATTAATAGAGAGTGAGACATTTCCAGTGGGTTTGACAGCAAGATGACAAATCTGTGTTAAATTCCACAGGATCCAAAGAAACTCTACTTGGCCTCATTTTCTGATATCCTCCAAGGGGTTTCCCAACAGGGGATTTTTAGTTTTCTGTTTTTTAAACTTTAAAATGATATTCCAAACTGGAAAACTTTTCCACCTCCGCTCCTCTTGCCTCCCTCCTCTCCTCCATCCCTCCTGCACCTCTGCCCATCCCCACACGTGGGTGGGAGAGAGGAAGAGCCCCAGCAGCCCCATGCATATGGCACAGCCCTCTCCGTTCTCCTTGGTCACTCTATGGCCGTGTTCCACTCCTCCCAGAACAGCCTAGTTTATCAGCGCTTCCTTATCAGTGTTTCTCTTTGAACTCTGCTGTGAAGCTTTATCCTCCTGAATCGTGCACAGCAGCTCTCGGTATCTGCTGCTGGGGAAGCTCCTCGTGCTGCCTCGGATGGTACAAGCACATTACACGATGCAAGCGATTAAGAATTAATAACTGCTTCTAAGGCCAATCATTTCAGCCAAGACTACTGTGAGTTTATGATTTTATATGGATGTTTTGAGAGAGGTGGCAGATAAGTGAAAGTGTTGGAATACTCCCAGTTGTTCACCGTGTTCATTGAACTCACACATATGCCTCCAAATATAAAGCCTCGCTTAGGCTGCATCCTCATCCCCTGCCCTTCCTCTGTCATGCTTGCTTAAATTCTTCAGGGAAGCCTGGCTTACAAGTTTGTACAACACCAAGATAACAGACAAAAAGCATAACAGGAGTGAGAACAGCAATACCTTGTTTGCTGGCCAGATGACACTCACACGAGATCACGTTTGCGCCTTCAGCAAGGTCTGGGAGGAAAAAGGAAAACCTGAAACAAAACATCAGCATTACATGAACAGGTTTAATCAGAAGTATGTGAGAGTAAACTGACAGTGAGAGTAAATCTAAACAGGGCTGTGCAGGGAGAAGGAGCTACGAGGAAGTGAGAGGTGCCCACCACAGCCTGGGGAAAGGGAACCATGGAGCAAACACCCCAAGTGCCCCTTGTGATGATTGGTGGGTGTCCTGCAGGGAGCCAAACACCGGGAGGGAAAGGTCTTCCCCGTTGGAATTTGGTTGGTGGGAGGCATCAAACGAAAATGGAAGCAATGAGTGAAAAGTGGGGTAGGTCCACCAATAACAATAAGATTTAGGGTGTGAAGAATAGAAGCAGACTGGTGGGACTGAACGGGCATGGAAGCAGAGCCCTGCGCTGTGGAAATCTGCTCTCTTTGGAGGCTGCCAGTCCTGCAGAAAGCAGAGGGGTTCATGACATGGAGGCAGAAGAAATTTAAATGCTTTCTGCATTTTCACATCATTTAACTGTGTGCTGGGGTCCGCACTCTTCCCAAAGTGCCAAGTGTCAGGAGGAAAATAAAAACCACTTGGAGAATTTAACCCAGAAGTTCCCAATTTAACACGTGTTTACAATGCGAAACCTGTCTAAGCCCATGGAAAGCCTGGAAGAAACACACAAGCAGTAACCCAGCTACCAGGAGAGGAACAGTTTGCAGAAGGATCCTGGGCCTGTTTCTCTTGGATGTCCCTTCTGAAGATTACACCTGTCCTTCTCACGAAGCAAGAGAGGGCTGGGAAGGGAGCTCCTGCCTCAAGAAGCCCCCCAGCATGGCAGATCCCCCCGAGGTTCCCTTGGCTCTCTGTTCACCCCAGTGCCTTCTGTGTGCAGACTCTCACCACCCAGAGGGTCGGACTGTCACTCCCCATCTCCTCTCCTTCCCCAGCTCTCTGCAGAAGGCAAACCAAGGCCTTCCCTTGCCTACCAGCCAAGCTGGCAGTGCTGCCCTCTGGAGACCTCCTCCCTCCTGCAGGAGATGCATTTTGGCAGCACATCGCCACCAGGCAGCGAGAGTTTCTCTCCCTTATTTTGTGGGATCCGTTTCTGCCCCAAGGAAGAGTACAGAGGAGATGCCCACCAAAACTGCACACACGTACAGCTCCCAGAGAGGCAGCCACGCTCAGACTGCAGCTCAGATACCGGTTGTCCCTTGTCGGTGCCTGGTCCCCTCTTGCTTCCCCAGCCCTGCAGGATGCAGATGTGCCATTCCCAGGCCCAAAGCAACACAAACACCCTGGCTCTTACCCTAGAAAACTGAACTAGCCAAACAAACCCCAGCCGTGCCTCTGGCTTTGTCCATGAGGAGCTCTCCGATATTCACAGAGCCACTCTTAGGCAGCAAAGCTTTATTTTTTTCCTCCCCTTCTTCCCTACTCGTGTCTTCCCTTGGTTCCTAAGCAGTGCTGAGCACAACCGAGAGTCTGCAGGAGGGGCCGGGCTGCAGCTGGTACAAATCAACACAGCCTGGCTGATTCAGAGTGACCGAGCATCTGATACGAATCCTCCCGCATCAACAACACATCCTGGGTGACTACTGGCACCGCAGAAAAGGAAACCGCGCAGAAAGCCCCCACGGTCACATTCGATCTCTCATCCCTCCCTGCACAGCCCTGGAGCCCAGCATTCCCCTGCCCACCACTCCCAGCCACCTCGAGGGCTGAGAGCCCAGAGCAAGGCAGATGCAGCCCCGTCCTCGGTCCTGGCAGAAGCACAGCACCCTGCTCCTAAGGCAGCGAGAGGTTTGGGACCCTCTGGAGGTGGTATGCACCCTGGATGTGGCTGGTCCCAGCTGCCCAATGATGGAGCACTGCAAGGCCTGCAGGGCTGTAGCCCAAGGCTGAATTAATCTGCCCGTTCAACTTCTTGCTTCTTTTTGGAAGGTGTATTGCCTTCCCTCAAGCTGAACCATCAAGGTACCATCACCAACTGAAGAATAACAGGTTCACCAAGATCTCTTAAACGAGGTGCCTGCTCTTAGAGAGATGATTTTCTTTCTCTAAAGGAGCCAAGAGAAAACCATAGCAAAGACTGTGTCCCTCCATCCTTTCCTCTGCTGTTCCCACATCCATCTGCCCTCCCCCTTGGCCGTTCCAGCTGTGAGCAGCCAGCCCTGAGCTTGCAGGGAAAACATGCATGAAAGCTCCTGCGTGCTGGGAGACGTGTGTGAATCAGGGCATTCCCCAGCAGATCCTCCTTGTCCTTCCTCTCCTGCAGGAGCGGGGTGCTGGAGGTCAGGCCGTTCAAGCCAGAGGACAGTAAATCCATGTGGCACTCCCTCCGTTGTCTGAAGATTCATGGCTTTGTTCTCTGAAGGTCAGCTCCGTCTGTTCTAGTCAATTAAGGATAATCTACGGCTTCTCCCTCTGCACCCTCCCTGCCTGTATGCTCCCTGTCAGCAGGAGGCCATTGGTCAAAGGGAAGCCAGGAATGCTCAGGGTCCCAGGGAGACGCAGGGAGAAGAGCAGGAGGTGACAGAGAGCTCTGGGGCACATTTTCCCTCCACGTTTTCTATGGGACAAGGAGGAAGAATTTTGAGCCTCCTCATTTCTCTCTGTTTGCTTTGTTTGTGAGCAGCCCTCAAGGCTGTGTTTTGGAGTGAGGGTTTCATCAGGCAAAAAAAAAGGTACAAAGATGAGTTAATGAGGACGATTATTCAGTGACAGCTGCTGCCTTCACCTCCTAGCAAGCGTAAGGCACTGCCTTGTTTAAACAGGGCTTTCTCTGGCGATTATGTGCAGGGGGAATTAACTTTGAGAACTTTGCTGTAGACCTGCAGTGATCTGATTGGAAATCTGGCCAATGAGCAGATGGGCACAGGGGGAAGGCAGTGGCTGAAGTGCCCCTGCTGTGAGCTGAGGGCTCCTGGGGAGGGATTGGGGCCAAGCAGGGATGTGCAGCCCCCACTCTGCCACCCCAGGGTTACCCACCTCCATCCCTGGGATACACAGCTGAGGGTGATGGTCTGCCTGGGGCTCAGCAAGGCAGAGTCCACCTGCAGAAGCATTTTCTCCCCCAGATGCTGCAGCCCACAAATCACATCCTCCACCTCGTGCCCAAATGCCCCATGCCAGGGCTGTGAGCTCTGTGCTGAACGAGGCTGTTCCTCACTGCAGAGCCTCCTCTACAACTACAGTCAGCTCCAACAGTGGTTGTACCTGCATCCACGCCTGAGAACTGCTCTTCATTAGCATCTCCACACAGGGATGAGATGCCCAAGCTTGGCACGTAATGCCTGCCACTTAATGTCCCCATCAAGTCACAGGGGAACCAAATGGAGTGGAAAACTGGCCCAGGATCTGTGCTTTCCTGCCAGCCTGGCACCCATGGAATGCAGGACACTTCTCCACACTCAGCCTGGCATCCCAAGCATCTCCCTGGTGAGCGGCTGTGCCCAGTAAGTGCCTTCACCTGCACCACACACCGCAGCATCACACACAGGGGGATCCCAGCTCCGGGGCTCAGCCCTGGCAGCACCAGCACCAGGCTCAGCTCCCTGCAGCCCCAGCATCGCAGCCCTGTCACAAGCTCAGACAGATGGTGAGCAAGCCCGGCTCCATCTCCCATGGCTGCTTGGCCACTACAGAGAGCTGTGCTGGCCAACCCACATTTGGCTGGAAGGTACCATCCCCTACCTGCAAATATTTTGGCAGAGAGGCTGTGAGCTGAGTAGATGGGACTGCACTCCCCATTCAGGCTGGGGGAGGAGGACCTTCCCACCACAGCTCCTAGGATTTCTCCACCTGGAAGCACCCAGCACCTCTTCCATCCACTGGCTGCCATCCCTTGTTGCATTTCAGGCATTGGTGGCCACAGGCTCTCCACCAGCACCAACCCTGTTCCTGGGCAGCACCCCCAAAGCACTGCCTGTGGCTCTCCCCTCTCTGAGTCCCTGCTCCCTGATTTCCAGCTGTTTCTCCTCTCCCTGCTGACCCCAGCCCTGGGGTCCCTCACAGTCAGTGCCCATCAGTGCTGCCCCTCCTCCTGCTCCAGCAGCAGCTGCATCGCATCAGCCCCATCAGCAGCACTGATTTTCCACTGCCACCTCTAAACCCCAATCCTGCAAACCAGAATCAGGCTTCTCCTCTTCCCTCACACAACATGGAATACACCAGGCAGTCCTCATGGCAGCAAAACTCCCACCTCTGGTCCATGCTGTCCCTCTTCCAGAGAAAAGGGATGAGAAAACCATTGTGGGCTCCTCCATACGCCCCAATCAAACCTTCCCCAGCCTGTGTTTAGGGCCAGAGGTCTGCAGGAAGCGATGCTCTCCAAGTGAAATAAGAAGCCCTGACAAATATTTAATTGCATCTCAGCTCCCAGGCAATTAGAGGAGGAGGACATAAGGTCTGATTTTATGTGATGTTTTCTTTTCATTCTTTCTTTTTCCACTTTGTAGCTCTTGTACCACAGAAATGTGCCTTGCATGGCAACTAACTAGAGGAAGAGCCCTCATAGCGTAAGGAGTCTGATCAATACCACCAGGCAGCCAGAGCCAAAAACATGACAGAAATGAGCTGGGAATTGGAAGAAAGTAGCAGATATCACTCAAACCCCCGGGGCGTGATGGAGCACGGAGCGTGCCCTGCCTGGCTGAGCAGCCCTGGTACAGGGGGACCCAGAGATCTGTGCTGGGGAGAGGGGAACTCACTTGGATGCTATGGGGCAGAGGAGCAATGGGAAACCGTATGAGAAGCAGCAGGGAAAATTGCCTCAGAAGTGCTTTTGCTTCTGCAGAGTTTGTCCTGTCACTGGGGAAATGAGAGGGAGGGAGGTGCCAAGTGATGGAGAGCAGGAGCTGCATGTGGAAACGGGGGTGGGCAGGGGAGGTGGGATGGGGAGCAGGGAGACCCACTGCAGGCAGCGTGCGGCCGATGCCTGAAATAGGATGGAGGAAGGATTGATGAGCACGACTATAATGAAAGGCAGCTACCCGTGACCATCTTAAACCTTGTCAGAGGGAGGACGAGAGGGGTCATCTCCAGTGTGTGGAATGGAAGAGGTACCGCTGCTGTTCTGCAGCACAGTTGCAAAGCGAGCCCCAGCCAGGCTGCGGCTCTGCAGGAAGGGCTCACAACCCCAGAGCTGGCAGGGGCTGAGCTCTGGGGCTGTGGGCACGGAGGGCCATGGGGCACTGCAGAGAGGCTCAGCATCCCCCAAAGTCCAGGCAGGGTCAAGGCTGCCGCAGCCCAACACAGAGCGGGTGAAAGATTCAGCTCAAGAGGTCGAGAGAGAGCGCTGGGGGCATCACTCCAACCCTTTCCAGCACACACCCAGCACAGCACAGCTCCCAGAGCTGTCGTTAGCTCTGCGGCAGCTCCAGCCCACTGCTGCTGGCTGCGTGTCCCAGCCACGGGAAGGACAGAGCTCCCATCCCTTCCCTGCCCTACAGCAGCTCCCTGGGGCTGGAGAGGGCCAGGTCCAGAGAAATTCCAGTCCTGGCAGCTCCACCAGCCCCAGCCAGGAGATGAGGGACACGAGGGCACAAGGGGACAGGGGCAGAGCCCCACATCCCCAGCACGGGGCTGCAGGAGCTGCCCGCCTCTCCCCTGCAGCCGAGCAGCCAAGCACAGGGAGGGAAATCAGGTGAGTGGTGTCTGCAGGCACATATGGAGGGCTGGGATGCTGCCCAAGCTTCAGCTCGAAAAAAGTGCACATCTCATGGTATAAATATTTTGGTTCGCCTCCTCCTCTCCAGCCCACAAGCTCCAGCACTGAAACCACAACAGCAGCCCTCAGCACAGCCGTTCTGGCTCTCGCTTCCCTCCGATCCCCACAGCCACCAATGTTTCCCTCCACAAAACCCCATGTGACCTCCCCTGGGTGTGCAGCATCGTCCCAGCCCTGTGGGACCCCCCCTGTGCTGCACAGACCCACCTGCCTGCGGAGGAGGAGGGATGCTCCCAGCAGTGTGGGTGCAGGGGTCACCTTGGAGCCCTGGGAAGGTGCTGCCTGCCCCAGGGACCACGGCAGTTCCCAGAGTTGGGGACAAGGAGACGACAGGCTGCCTCGCAGGAAAAAGCCAGGTCCACTCCCTTTCCCATTAATAGGGTATAAAACCAATGCTTGCTCAGAGATCAAACCACCACAGACTGCACCAGCACTGTGATGTGTGAGCAGCGCAGGGAGGAGGGGTCACATCTCCTTTGGCAATCAGAACCTCAGTGCCCATACCCAGCCATGGCTGTGCCCAACCATCCCTGTACCCAACCACCCCTGAATGCAGAGCAGCACAAGCTGCCACCTCTCAGCAATTCATCCTCCACGTCAGCCCCAAAAGTTTCTCCAAACACTCGAGGATGTGCAATGTGTATTTGGCGGTTTGGGAATTTATCTGCTTGATTAAACAGAGGAGAGGACATCCCTCAGAGTCTCTCTCCAATGATTTCTTTTGGAACGAGAAAAAGGGAAGGAGAGAGCATGTCTAATGAAAAAAAAAAAGATATATTAAAAATAATTTTTCACCAGTGTATGGTTCTTTTTCGTCAGCTTAGCGGTTCTTAATTCTTAATCCTTTGGCCGTGGGTGCAGCACCCAGCACAGCAGGCACCAGGACAGCCCGAGAGCAGCAATGTGCAGCGCTCACCCAGCTGCCATACACCCAGTACACCCAGTGCAAAGCCCGAGCTCAGGCCCTGCACTTACCTGGGCAAACATTTGTTTTGTGCTCTAATAGCAAGGCGGATGCGCTATTCCCCTGTGTCAACATCCACTCTCCAGACATAAGCACTCCTGAGCTGCGTTGCTCTGTTCAAACAGCCACTTTCTAGGTGAAATCTGCTGCATTCTCCTGTGTCAACAGAGTCCGTGTGGGGCTGTCCTGCTCTCCTCCAAAACACCTCTTCTCGTGGATGGAAGGCTCCAAGGGCGGCTGTTTGTCCGTGCAAACGCATCCTCTGCTCGGGCACTTTGTAGGTGCCCTGTGCTCTTGTGCCATCTCAGCGTGGGGGACTTCAAACCAGGAGCGGGGAGAAAAGGGTGGTGGACATAAAAGGAAAAAAAGGGTTAAAACACATGCTGGGATCACCCAAAGAAGGGCCCTCCCAGGATGATGCTGTTACAAGCACTGCAGCTTATGAAAGTGTTTTAGACCTACAGGGAAACCCTTCAGCATCACCAGATTGCAGGCACAGCATCACACGAGGTCCCAGCTGCTGTTATCTTCCCCTGGAAGACTTCATGATGATGGTTTTTGCATGGCAGGACCTAGGATGCATCCAGGGATGGGTGGGTGCCTCCAGCATCCAGCCTGCCCAGGGTGCTCCCTGGGAGTGCTCAGCTGTTCTGTGGCTGCCTACAAAGGGCTGGGGCAGGGTTCATGCTCCTCTTGTAAATGCAAAGTATTGAAATGAGCCCCCACAAAGCACTGGGAAGGAGTTCCTACCCTTCCTACATACAGCACTTAACCCACCCACGCCACAGGACTGTTCTCTCTCTGCAAGTAGGGAAACTGAGGCAGGGCAAGGGACACGATCTGCCCAAGGTCACTCACTGGGGTGGCTCAGCCAGGGCTGCCCACACTGAGGAAGGTGACCAGGAGCAGAGAAGGGCACTGGGAGAGCCAGGGCACGTGGCAGGCAAAGGGCACAGGAGATCAGATCTCACTTAGCCTAGATGGAGCAAACCGGCAGCGATGTGATTTTTTTTCTCTCTATAAATATATCTGGAGGGTAAACATCAGGGAGGGGAAAAAAGCTATTTAAGCTGAAGGACAATAGGAAGAAAACATCCATGCTGATAGTCAAAGAAGCAAAAGAGCAGGTTACAGAGGGAAGGGAGGGAGGGACGCACGGCCTGAAGGAAGGACGGGGAGATGCAAGCTGTGCCCACCGGATCCAGAGAGCCCCCAAAGTGCCACCCACCAGCACTGCAGCCCCGCAGGGCCCTGGCACTGCTGCCAGCAGCGCTTCCCCAGCCTCCCAGGAGCAGCCGGGATTTCCACGGCCATTAAAAGCAAGCCTATGTTATTAGCCCCGTGAATTATTTATTCGATCATAATTAATGCAGGACCGTTAACAGCCGTGGCAAAGCTCCCCAGCTCGTCTGTCTGCAAACACTGCTCCGCTCCTGCTCACTGTTTCAGCATTAAATATGCATCGGGACGGATCAACAGCTCCTGTGCACCGTGAGCTGCAGACACAGCACAGAGCCCTCCTGGGGCAGCACCAGGACCACACCGCAGATCCTCCAGGCAGGATGGGCTCATCCCCATCCTCACCCCCAAACCCAGGCACCTCCCAGTCCTCCAGGAGCATCCCTGCACGGCTGGGCCTGCCCAGGTACAAGAAGAGAGGGGTGGGCTTGTTTCCTTCAGTGGTTTCATGCCCAGGTGCCTTGATGGCAGATGAGGAGTAACTCATCTAATTAATAAAAAGGAAAGGAAACGAATCGCTGCTCTGGAGCTGCTGAGATTTTTCACTCCTTTGCCAGGCCAGCCCCTAGGGGAAGAAATAACGCAATGGTGGAGTATGACGCTGTCTCCAGTATTTTGGGCAAAGAGCTGTGCCAGGGGAGCTGCACCTCCCGAGGGCGGATGGTGCAGGATGGTATCATAGAATCATAGAATCCTTAAAGTTGGAAGAGACCTTTAAAGGCCCAACTGCCCTGCAATGAGCAGGGACACCGACAGCTCCATCAGGGTGCTCAGAGCCCCCCCAGCCTGACCTTGAGCATCTCCAGGGATGGGGCATCCACCACCTCTCTGGGCAGCCTGTTCCAGTGCTTCACCACCCTTAGCATAAAAATCTTCCTTATATTCAACCTAAATCTCTCTTCTTTTGCTCTGAAACCATTTCCCCTTGTCCTATCACCACAGACCCTGCTAAAGAGCTTGTCCCCTTCTTTCTTGTAGCCCCCCTTTAGGTACTGGGTGGCTCCAGGACTCCCTACCAAGCTCACTGGTCATTTGGTTGGTGAAAAAAAAACAAACTCAGCCAAATCCAGGCTTCGTGCAACACAGCATCCTGCAGGGATCAGCACCTGGGCAGCTCCACTGCTGCCCACCCGCCTGCATCCCTTTGCCCCTCTGTCTCCACACCACCTGAGCCCCATGCTGCTGTTCTCTGCCCATGTCCTTCCCCGCAGCCGCTGCTCCTCCAGCTGGCAGCAGCGGGCTCAGGAGGAAGGAGAGCATCAATATGGGCTGAGATCTGGCTTAAATCTGGAACGTGGCTGTACAGTGCATAGATGAGGTCAGGAGATGCTGTGCAGCCCGGCTCCATGAGGTCACTCCGAGCAGCTCAGGACCAGAGCAGCATCCCTGGCTCAGGACAGGATGGGGTGAAGGCAGGCAATGCTGCTGGGGGGGTTATCTCAGAAGAGGCCGTGGGCTGATGCTGAGATGCAGCTCCGAACACAGTGATGCTGCTCCCCACTGCTCAGGGGTCTAAAATAAGGAAAGAAAAAAGGCAGCATTAGCCAGGTATTGTCTGGGCTAATCCCAGCCCAGCACTGAAGTGCATTTAAAGTGACCCTTCTCAAAGCCTCATCTCTCTCATTCGATGTTCCTCTGATTTGAGGATCTTCCTGGCTGCAACATCCATTTCTCTGTCAGCAGCACTCAGCGCATCTCTCTTGCTATCTTTAGTCTCGGTTTATCGATCCCTCATTCCTCTCTATCCATCTCATTCCTCTGTGCTTATTTCTGCCTGTCACTCCGTTCACCACGGCACACCTGGCACTGTTTCACAACAGCTCCTGGGCAGGGGCTGGGAGCTGAGCAGCCCAAGGATGGAGCTGCTCTGTGCCGAGCAGGATCCCCCTCTGCACACACACACACACACACACACACACACACACACACACCATTGGCTGCAGCGGGGCACGGGATGAACCCAAATTCAGAGGCAGCAGCCGGTGCTGTCAGACCCTCTGCCCCACCGCAGCACACCTTATCAGGGGAGATTAGTCAGAGCCTTCATCCTAACGCCATCTCAAACCCTAGGAGATAAGGGCATCATTGACAGCAGCGTCAGCTCCAGGGACACAGCAGGGGACAGGGAGAGGTGGATGAAAGGGGAGGAGAGGGGTGGAGGTGTGCCCACAGAGCTGCTCCTGTTTTATTTTCACCTTTCGTATTTTTAAAGGTGAGCTGGGAAAAGGAGAAGCTAAGAACAAAACCCTGACACTTGCCCTGGCTCGTTAGATGATCAGCATTAACACGGGCAGTGCTCAGCAGGGAGAACGAGGGGAGGGAGGGGGGTTTTCTCAGAACAGGTGAAGGAGGGCCCTCCCCCATGGGTGGGCAGGTGGGAGCTGGGAGCCTGGCCAGGTGGGCTGATGTGACCAGAAGTTGGTTCCTTCCAGTGAGGTTTGGTGGTTGGATATAGTGGTCTTTCCAAGCTTAATGCTTCAGTGGTTCAGCAAATATCAGCCATGGGACTGCTCCAGCACACTGCGGGTTCGGGGACCCCCTGAGCTGCCCGGGTTGGTCCATACACTGCCGGGCCCCAACAGGGGCCATGGCCGGGGGGTGACCACCAGATGGGTTTGGGGAAGGGCAGTTTAGGAAATCAAATGCTTGCTCACACTCCAGAGACAACAGCAGAAAGGGAAGGCGGAGTGGGGCAGTAATTCAGCCTTAATTAGCATCATCCAACATTCAGCTGGTTATTGCCATGGATGCACAGGGAGCGTTAACAACACCAACACGATGCATTGACTCCAAGGGCCTGCAATGTGAAGCCCATCCCCTAAAACTGGGTTTTGCTCTCCAAAACTCAGCGTGATGGATTCACCAAAGGTTTCACCAGAAAAGGGTAGAACAAAAGAGAAGGGAAAAGGAACCAAAGCCAGTGCTTTACACAAGCAGGTCCGTAAGCCTGAGCTCTCCCAGAAACGCCAGCCATGCCCTTCATGTCTGACAGAAAGCAATCAAGCCAAGGCCAGCTCGCAGGGAACCTTTGCCACTGCTTTGCTGCGAGAGATTTCCACAAACCGCTGGTTGGTTTGTTGGGCTTGGGGTTTGTTTTTTATTTTTTTTTTTTCCGTGAGACATTTTCCCTCCATTTGTCTCTCACTAAAGGTCACTTTTAAAGACAGCAGCCCGCCGGCGCCCATCGCTCAGAGGCTCTGACACGCCACAGGAGCTGTCACACCACATTTTGCCTCCCAGCTACACTCAAGGTTTTGCATTCAATGATTTTTTTCCTTCTCCCCTCCAAGGCCACAGCACTGTTGGAAACCCAGGAGGGTGGGAGGGGAACAGAGAAGGCTCGTTGTGCCGTACAGCACCAGTTGCACATAACCACGAGCTGGATAAAAGAACAGAAAGTCCTTGTTCAGGGCAGGACTTACCTCAGGGCCCAGAATAAGGGCCCTGAGAGTTTGGGCTTTAAAAATGTGGACATAGATGGCGGAGGAGCCCCCAGGGCTGAGCAAGATCCCTTCCTGGGGCTCTGGGGGGCAGAAGTTCTCCACCCACACCCACAGCCCAGGCATAGCAGTGCAGCGTGAGCTCGCAGAGCAGGGGAGGAAGAGCTGACTGCGTGTCACCCACTGGGAAACACATTGCAACAGCCCCGCGTGGACCCCAGCGAGAGGAGGACGGCAGCGCATCGCTCCCCGTGAGCAGACGGACGTCGGCTGCTCCGCGCACAGCGGCTGGGAATGGCAGCGCTGCTGATGGTGTTGGCTGAGCGTTAATTACAGGATTTAGGCTCTCGGTGCTAGCATCATTTCAGCTGGGCTAGTAACAACAACGGCTCATTGCGGTTTTGTTTGTATTGTTAAAAGTTTTAACTGTAGCTGCAGTTCCTTCATGGGGACCCTCCTCGGGGTGAAGTCAGAGCTGACGCTGCTCCCTTCCCGCAAAGGGTTTTTGTGGGTCACCCTCCACCCTCTGACCTCAGAGAGCCCCTCAGCAGCCCACCGATCCCAGCACCAAAGCCCTGGGCACGTGAAGGCCCAGCAGGAGAGCACGACAGCACGCAGGGAGCCCTTTGGTCCCACGCACAGGGATCAGCAGGATCCCTTTCTCAGTGCAGAACATCCCCTGCGGCTGCTAACTCCATCCACAGACCCCAGCATTAACCCAGCTCCGAGGGCTGGAAGGATGCAGGCACCCCTCCGCCAGCCCTTGGCCCCATCCCCATCCCCTGGCGGCCCCCGGAGCCCCCCCGCCCCGAGGCGAGCAGCAGGGCCTGCTCGCAGCCCGCCCTGGGGAGCTGTTGGCTGCAACATGCTGGCTTTTAATTTGCTTACCCGAGCAATAAAGCGGAAATGAGGAATAGCAGCTAATTAAAAGTATCGATTCATGTGGCATTCAAAGCCACGCGGAGAGGGCCGGGAGGGAATGGGAGATGAGGGGCTTGGAGCAGAAGAGGGGAAAACAGGGCTGCAGTGCTCCAGATGGGTGCATCTTGCTCCCTGGGACTGCTCATCATGGGGAAGACCACTGTCCTCCAGCAATCCTGCAGCACAATGTCTCCAAAGCACCGGGTTTTTCTCTACCTAAGAATCATAGAAAGGCTTGGGTTGGAAGGGACCTCAAAGATCATCTGGCTCCAACCCCCCCACCATGGGCAGGGTTGCCAAGAAGTCCCCGAGATTGCCATTACAGCAGCTCTGTGCCAACACCCACCACAGCTCGGTGCACCCCGTGTATTTCTGCGACAAGCTGATGGCAGGCAGACAGAAATCCCAAAAGGGGGGAAATGCTGAGCTCCTGCAGCAGCACAGCCCGCTTAAAGGTCACAGCTCACAGTTCCCTCCGACCTTCACATCCACGGAGCTGTGTGCACACAAAACGCACTGTGACTCGGTGACACGCAGCCATACACACCGAGACATTGACTGGGGAGGAGGACCTGGAGGTGCCCTGGGCCAGCAGATCCAGGCAGCCCCAGTCTGGCTGCTCCACAGCCCAGCTGCCCTGCACACCATCAGCTGCTCCCTGCTACGAGAAGCTGGCTGTCAGCACCAAAACCCGTGCCCACAGCTCTCCTCTGGAGAGGAAGGTGCCTACTGGATCCTCACTTCTCAACAGGAGCAAGAACTTCGTGTCTTAATTAAAAGACAAGCAGAGTGAAAAGCTTCTTGACAGCGCTCTGCCAGTGGCAGGGCTATGAATAGAGCCAGGAGCACCTGCAGCCACCCATGGGGTGAGAAACCACCACTCCCCCGCTCCTCATTACTGAACTTTGCCATCCCTCCACCCTGTGCAGCTGCCAGCAGCTGTCCTCACCGTGTGAGAAGAGAGCCAAAAACGTGGGCTGGAGGCTGCTGCTGGTCCCACACACCACGCAGATGTCACCACGGCCTGGATTTCAGAGCAGAGGGCCCGAGTGCAGCATCACCATCTGGGGACTGCGAGGCAAGGGTGCTCCTGCAAGCAAGGGCTTCTGCTCCGGATGTGCTCCAAAAGCTCCAAGAAGTGCCACAGTACCTTTAAGATGTCCGGAGGGCTGCCAGGATGGCATCCCGGGGCTCTCCCTGCACCTGTCCATGGGAAATGTCCAGGTTGGCTTCACCTCCTGCTCACCCCTAGTCACTGTTGTGGCAACACGTGCTCCAATTTGGGAAAGAACGGGTATTTTGAGCAGGGTAGAGAGCAGGATGGCCAGAGCTGGATCATGGAGAGGTCAACCTCCCATATCAGACCCTAGGCTCCCATCCGGGACCACTCTTCAATCCCCAAATCCATTGGTCCAGACCCACATGAGCCTTGCTCACAGCTTGCTGACCTGGTGCTGCCCAACTTACCTCTCCGGAGCAGGGGCAAAGCCAGGTCTTAGCCCCGTTGGCTAAGGAGAAGAGGTCAGCGTGAGGCCTGCTCAGCTCTCCACATGGCCTCTTCATCAACATCTGAAGGCAAAAAGCAGATGGGCAGGAGGCAGGAGCCATCAGCGCTGTGTCCTGGCAAGATCATTCCATTTCCCCCAGCTGTGAGATGTGTACTTACCTTTCCCAGAGGACCACAAGAGAGTTTTTCTGGGTATCATCCAGAGATGATTACTCCTTTCCTAGAAATGGTGCTCAGAGAGGAGGAGGGAAGTCCAGTATCAAAGCATTTATGACTGATCCATCTGAGAACCCCCGCCCTACTCCTGCAGCTCTGGTAGAGGCAGATGCCCCTTGGGGAGCAGAAGATTTGCAGAAAACTGCAGCCGAGATCAGGGGGTCCCCACACTTTCCCCATTCTGCCCTCTCTGGAGGCAAAGCTGCAAAATAGTTGCACACATTGGATGTCTCCTGTCCACAACACACAGCTGAGCAAGAGCCTCTGTTGTACAGGGGATTATATTTTTGCAAGAGGAGAGATCTGGTAGAAAAAAAAAAGATATTGATAATTTATGGCCAAAGGAACTCAATGAACCCTCAGCTTTTCCTCCTGAGTGCCAGCCCGCAGCAACAGCCTCCGCTCTGCACCTCCAGGAGAGTTTTACAGGGGAGAGGTTCGTGCTGTAGATGGGCAGCCCCCCAGCTGCTGTGCCCCGTGCCCGCTCTGCAGGGAACGCAGGCAGCCCAGGAGTGCAGCTGTGCCACTGTGTGCTCCTTTCCAGCATCTGCCCGTCGGCTCGCCGGAAAACTCATGGAGCTCCTGCTAATTTCATTAGCGGGCCCATCAAGTGGTTCATCAGTCTGTGATTTCCTGGCTTGCTGCCTCGAGAAAACAAGCGGGATCTGCTCTGCGTTCGCAAAGCCATCCTCCGGGGTAATTTGTCTGGCAGCTTAAAGTTTCCCCGGTGGATTATTATTATCTTGGATTAAAACTGGGGAGGGTGAGAAGAAGCTTTTCGTTGTTGTTTTCTCCCCTCCAGGAACAAGCTGGGATACCCCCTAAGCTGCCAGCATCTCCCCAACCCGGAGGCAGGAGCTGCCTTGCCCCTGGGATGGGCAGAAGTGCTGGGCTGGCTGCATCCCCCTGCAAACCTCGCTCCACAGCTGGGAAAAGCCAAACCCGGAGTTTTCCTGCCTGCAGCCCCCGGCTGGGACAGCGGCAGGGACAGCAGCGGGGACAGCAGCGNACCCACAGCGCTAAATCCCGGCGGAGGGAGGAGCTGGGAGCCAGGGGTTCGGTGCTGAAGAAAGAAATCAGTGCAAAAGGCGGTTCGTCGCCGACAGAAATCGTCTTAGCGGTAACGGAAAGCTCCCAGATTTCATCGAGAGGCAACGACAACAAAAAAAACCCTCACTCTGCATTCTAATTTTGGGGATTTAATTTTGGTAATTTAATCCGCCCTCCTCCAGAAATCCCAAAAAGCAAGGCCATTTCGTTTTAAACAGGAAAACATCTGAAATAAAGAAAGCCAGTCTCATTATGGAGGGAAAACAAAGGACAAAGCAAGCACTCTCCATTTTCCACCTTGAACCACTCTGCGTTGATATGCTCCCACCTGCCACCATCCCATTATTTTAGCCAAACTAGGGGCTGAATTTGACCCAGAACATGAATTTCCCCAACATTCCCTTCTCTAGTGAACTTCCTCCTCTTGGGAAACCTTCAGTGATGGAACAGAGGCTGCTGTGCGAGGAGTGTGCAGGGGTTCCATGGCCACTCTCACCAACAAGCTGCTCACACCACAGAGCTCACAGGGTTTTTGCCTTTGCACACACGTCCCCACGACTGCCACTCATTTCTCCTCCAGGCAGCAACTGGCTTGCAAGGCCCCGAAGCTCCCACTGAGTCCAAGAAAACCTCCTGCCTAAGAAAATAAATGTGCTCTACACTCTTCCCGAGCTACCCACGGTAAAGCAAATATGGGCACAGTTGGGTCCCATCACCGCTTTGTTCCCTAAGCACATGTCATTTCAGTCATACCCTTCCTGGCACATCCAGCCATCATTAGACAGATGAGAGAGACAGCTGCTGTCTTCGTTCCCTGCACAGCACAACGGGTGCTGTCGTTCAACACAGAGGGAGCTTTGCCTTCCTACCACACCCATCACCCAAGTCCTCTGCTGCCTGGGGTACCCAGCTGTCTGTGCCGGGGGTAATTTTTGGGCTGAGCACTGAATATAGCAGAAAGAACGAGTGGTGGGCAGGGGAAGAAGCTGCTGGCTCTTCCAGCCTCAGGGTAAGAGGTGGAGATGGCCTATGGGGTGACAGTGACCCAGTGACCCAGACATGCTTCTGTCTGCAGACGTGAGAGGGACAAATTGGGCTTTCTCAACTGGGTTTGGGTCTCCTGCTCAGTGTCTGTAGGCACTCAGTGAGAACTCTGTATTTACATAAAGTGACTTACAAAAGCCAGACCTAAATGCATTTGTAAATATCTGGTCTATGATTTGGTCTCTCTCAATGGCGTGGTTTTGCTATCTGGAAGGAACTCAGCATCTTCTACCACCCATCTCCACCCCCTGGTGCAGATCAGCAGGTGGCACACGGCAGGTTCTGTCCACTGTGACTCTGCACCTCCTTGACACGCATGGGAGGTCAGCACGTCCAGGTACCCCTCCAGCAAGGTTTCCATCCCACTTTCTGTTAACACAGTGGGAAGAAGGAAGTGTGATGGGCAGAGACCTTCTCCTTAAGCTGGAAGGAAATGTTAGCAGTGTCATTAGCCCTTCTCCTCTTTCTAATGACCCAGGTCCAAGGTCTCTCATCTCGCCAACAAAAAGAGGCAGGACTGAGGAGGAGCTAGGACTGACACCTGGTTTGGAGCCAACCCAGGAGCTGCCACTTCCTCAGTGGCAACGCAAAGGACCTGAGAGAAGTCCTGGCAAGGCAATCAAAGGTGCTGCCTTGTGAAATAGAACGGCTGTCTCAGCACAAGGCAAGGCATCATCTAGCTGAGCTCGGCACCCTCTCAATGCATCCCAGCAGGTGCATCCCCCCCGTCCTCAGACACGCTGTCTGAGCTGTCTGAGAAGAAGCCCTCCAGATCCTGCTGCCTCATTTTGGACTCCAGAACAGTGATGCGTTGCTTGAGCTTCATCTGGGCATCGTTGTAGTCTGTCAGGAGCCGGCCAAAGCGGGTGTGAAGCGTGTCCAGGTTCAAGGCCAGCCTGTCCAGCTTCTCTTCCACACTCTTCCCTTCCATGCTTTCTTCTGCAGCCGACTCATCCAGCAGGCCTTCCTTGGTCAGGATCTCCCGGCCACGCTCCTCCAAGACCTTTTTGGCATCAGGATACTCTGTGACTGCTTCCATCAGATCTTCCTTGGACAGGCAGAAAAGATCAGAGTAGCCCAAGCTACGGATGTTGGCCGTGCGCCTGTTGCCCATTTTGCTCCCTTTAATGTTCAGGATGCTGATCTCACCGAAGCAGCCTCCCGCAGTGAGCAAAGCGTATTGTGTTGTTCCATCATCCGCCACCACTGCCAGCTTCCCCTCCTTGATGATATACATCTCTTTTCCAATATCTCCTTTCCGGCAAATGTAATCCCCAGGGCTGAACACCTGAGGGCGAAGCTTCAGCACCAGCTCCACCAGTAGACCTGCCTCACAGTCCTGGAAAATCCTCACCTTCTTCAGTGTCTCCAGGTGAACGTTGATAGCAATCTCTGCCCTTAGCTTATCAGGGAGATTCTTGAGGACTTCCCGCTCGTCTACTGCCTTCTTGTTGGTCCACAGGTAATCAAACCACTTGATGACTTTGGTTTCCATGTCTTTGCTCACTTTGCGGAACTGCATGTAGTGTTTAATGGCATCAATTTTTGCCTGGAACTCTGCCCTGGTGGCGTTCATGTTGGATATCATGGACCCTACGTTCCCAACAATGGTGGCAAAGATGAGAACGCCAATGAGGAAATCAAAAATCACAAAGAGGTATTCTTCATCACGCACAGGAGGAGGGGTCTCTCCAATGGTGGTCAAAGTCAACGTAGACCAGTAGAGGCAGTAGACGTACTCCCGGGTGAGGTACCCATATTCAGGGTCCGTGACATTGGGATAGACCCAGGTATCTTCCCCAAAGCCTATAGCCTTGGAGATGGCGTAATAAATGCACGCGTTCCAGTGGATGATAACCAGGATATAAAGAACCAAGTTGCTGATGCGGAAGATGTTGGGGTAGCTGGTTCTGGTCTCTGTCCTGTCAAAGAACTCGAACATGCGGGAGAAGTGCAGCAGCCTGTTGAATCGCAGCTCAGGGCGGTGCAATCCCACGGCAACGTACGCCAGGTCTGTGGGCAGGACGGAGAGAACGTCCAGCTTGAACTGTAAGGTGTGGATGTAGTTATCCCGTAACTTCTTCAGGTCCTTCACCAGGAGGCCCTGTTCCAAGAAGCCTACCAGAGAAGCAAATGATAGAACTATTTTGGCTTATGTTCAACTCTTCTGCAGGTTTTGTGAGCACTTCTGATAAATATTTCATGGTATGCCATGCATATGTACACAGATATACTGTCATCCAAACATTACCAGTTCCACCTGGTCTACTCGGCTCACAAGCTTTTGTTATCAAGCATCTGGTAAAAGCCATGCAAATAAATCACTTAGGGATTTACTCTGTTCTAAGAAGAAATAGAGACACAAAGGTTTCCTTTCTCCAGATCAGGAATTATTGCAGTTCTGGACAGAAGTGTACAGCCATCTCCCCCCCTCTGAGAACACTAAATCCTACCATTTTTCCACGTAGATAATTCATTAGCTCAACTTGTTCAAAATCAGATACAGACCTTCAACTATGCCCGAATACTAACAGTAGTGTGGGTAATTTTGTACAATTATTCAAAGGTGAAGCTGAAAGCTAGGATGATTAATCTTTCATTCTGAAACTTACTCCGTTTCTCAGATCTTTTGATTAGATTCTTTCTCTGGAGACTGCTTCATACCAGTGAGAACCAAGGCAGACAAACCCCTCCTTCTTACGGAGCTGTAGATTCGGTCCCTCCCTTGCAGCTCACCTCCAGCTTTGAGGTTTTAAAGCAAAGCACTCGAAGCCAGGATGCTTTCCCTGCTCACCTGTGCGCAGGCGGATCACTACGTCCCCAATGTAGGTACAGTCTGAGATGTAGTCCAACACCAGCCAGAGGACAACGTAAGTCTTCTGCAGCTCACTGAAGCAAGCTCTGCAGGAGGACCATACAACGAGGTGGTGATACCAACAGATCTCTCTTACGAGTGAATATAAGATAATTCCTGGGCTTCTGAATCTGCAACGGAGCTTGGCCACTTGCCCCTCTGCTCTTAGAGGCTACAAACTCATCCTTAGAAGAATCTGCCCTCTCTGGACCTACACAAAGCTTGAAATCCCCAATGCACCTTGCAGCTTTGCGAGCGACCTCCCCCTGAATCGAGGGCCCTTTCCAAACAGGGCCAGATGATGGATGCCCTTTCCTTTAGGTTCCCACCACCCCACCACCACCAGGGCCAGCAATCTGATCCTCACCTCACCACAACAGCCAGGAGAAGATGAGGACTAGAGGAGACAGGAGCCCTACAGCTCACCTGGCCACAAGCAAGCACCAGTTGTAGAGGACAGGAACTGCGATGACAGCCAGCCAGCGGTAGTACCAGTCCCCCGCGGGGTCCACCACAAAGGTCTGCCATTTCTTCCTGGAAGCAGAGAGAAGCCAGAGCTGGCAATGTGTGAATAAAGGGCTAAAAACAGAAAACAGGGTTGGAAGGAACAACCCGAGCTATCTCCTTCATCCCTTGCACAAGGCTGGCTCAAACGTAGCTGCAGCTGCCAGTCTGTAAGCTACAACCAGTCCCACGAGGGCTAAGCAACAATGCCCAGCATTGTTTGGGTGCCTTTATCCCCCAAACCATGCTCGTTAGCACACCAGAAGAGAAACTGCAGCCTGGCAAGACAGAGCAGGTGGCCTACGTGCACCTCAGAGGCAGAGCCAGAAACAGATGTATGGAAGACAGCGACCAGAAAACTTCTGTCAGATGACATCGCCTCTCCTAAATGAGGTATGGATTGGTGCCAGACAGATCTGAGAGAAGAAGATTAATTAGAGCAGGAAGGAAAACATGCTGCAGATCCGTGGGAGCACCACGGGGGCTGCCCGAGCCCCAGAGCGTCACAGGGCTGTTGTCCTGCACCGCGTGCCTGCGGCCTGCTCAGCCCTGCATCCAGCCTTTGAACTGCTCCCAAGCATCTGGTCCTGCTCACCTTGGGGCTCTGAGATAAGATGCTCCCAAGGCCAGATCTCACCGGAGGAGCCGGCGAACAGGAACTCTGCAGCTGGGCTGATAGGCTCTCGCCCTCCATCCTCCCTTCCCTTCCAGCTTTGGAATGTGCTGAACTCCCTCCAGCAGTAGGAAAAACAACCCGCTTGCCAACACGTTCCCCGTGCTCACCCCACGGCTCTGACAGCTCCAGAAGCACAGCCCGTGCCTGGAAGCCTCCTTCTCCAGCAGCACCCTGGGTGGGGACTGGAGCTCGGGGCAAAACCAGCAGAGCCCCTTCATGCTCCCAGACAGTTCCTCATCGCAAGCAGAGAGGAGATGCTTGTGTTTCACCCTGCTTGTGCTGGTCTGCTGTCACCTCCCTGCAGATGCAGCACCCTCGCCCTGCACCACGCAGCCTCTCCCGCGGAGCCGCCAGCACGGAGCATGGCACGCATCAGCTCATCTCCCTCTGGTAATTAACAACAATTAACAAGCTCCCCTTCACCTTGCAGGGCAGACCACTTTTTTTCCCATGACTAGCACAAGCCCTGATACAAGGCTCCGATTCCTCTCTCCTACAGAAAAGGGCCATTTCTCGGTGTTTTAATTACCGTGTAGAACTGTAGGGCCCAGACAAGTCCATGAGCTTTGCCCCTTAATTAGCCAGCAGAAGAAAAGCCAGGTTATTGCTTTTCACCAGGCTGCGAGCTGAGGAGATGAAAGGGCCAGGATTTGAAAGGGCCTTTTCAGAGAGCTGTGTCACCGCGTCTGCCCTCGGAGCAGGCAGCAAATGCGCTGCCTTCATCTCCCTTCCTCCTGCAGATGATGAATGAGGCTGAAGAAGCCCACAGGTCTGTGCTTGCTGAGGCGTCCTGCATGGATGCTCCATGTCCCATAGCTTCTCCCTGGCTATTTGCATGCACAAACTGCAGGCACAGCTTTCTGCTGGGTTCAGATGGAGCAGGGCCTGCCTGCCCCTGGCTGGGATGCGCCCCCAGCCCCGAGACTCCTGCAGCCCTGCCCCTGCCCCTCTCCCTGTGCCCCATCCACCTCCATTTGCCATCACCACTGGGAGACCCTGAGCACCATGCGTGGCAACTTCCAGCCCAGGGTGGCCAGGTCACAGAGAAGGGCCCCTACTTTTTGTGTTTCTCCTCAGTCTCCCCATCCTCTGGATCGCTGCAGGCATCTGCAGGCACTGTCTGCAGCTCGGGGCCCTGGAAGCGTTCAAGGAAGGGGTCTGGCTGCTGCTGCTGCTCGCGCAGGCTCTTGCTGGCCCAGTCCCTCAGCACCAGCACCAATCGGGCTATCCTGTATGGGGGAGAGAGGCAGAGTCAGAAGCTGCCTGCAGAGCCCTCACAGAAAAGAAAGCAAGAGCTTGTCACAAGGAGGGGTCTGCAGCTGAGCAGGTGTCACACACCTGAACTTCATCTTTCTGCACCTTGCAGTGATGGTGTGAGACCAGCAATACAGGGACAAGGCAGCCCAGCCCCACTCTGGAAGAGTCCCACAGCTCCTCCCCAGATGCTTCTGTCACTCCACAGGGACACAAGGGACATGTGGGTGACAGGGGCAGAGCCAGAGCCTGCCAGGAAAAGGACCCCCAGGACCCTTATCCCGCAGCCCCCTCTATGGGCACTGGGGCACGCAGCAGCATTTCACGGATGCTGATCTTTGCCACCCTACACAGCAGGAGGGGATCCTGACCCCATGCAATCTCCTAGTGACAAAGCCAGGCACAAAAGGCTCAGCCAAGAGCCCATGAAACAGCTCTGCAGCTTCCTCCCCACACTCTGGAAATGGTGCACAGGCGCTGACCCCACACCGCAGCCCACACAAAGTACCTGGCCAGGGCATGCCTGCCCTGGAAGGCTGGGGCAGCTGTCTGCTCCTCCCTGGCTGTAGGAGTCCCTCTCTGCAGCTCCGAGGTCCCATCCTGGTTCGAGCAGGGCCTGCAGCAGGGAGAAGGGAGGGTCATGGCCACACTGTGTGTCCCAGTGCCTGCCCACAGCCCCGTTGGGTGAAGCGAGGAAGCAGGCAATTGGGATTTGCCATCGCAGCCCCCAGACCCACGCCAGGTCCAAGCTGGCCCAGCCCCACCAGTGCCCCCTCTTCCAACCCATCCTGACCTGTGGGTGCTGAGCTCTGTGCCCTCTGCATTGCTCCTGGTTGGGGCTGGTAGGGACAGGCGGGGAGCAGGCAGGGAGCAGGGCAGGCCATTACTCCTGGCTGTCATCCTCTGTGAGAGCAGCCTGCACCTGCCCCGGGGACCTGGAAAGAGCAGAGAGGGAGGAGTGCAGGGAGCAGGACACAGTGCATGGTGTGAACATCGAGTTATGGCACGTCACAAGAGCACAGAGGGGCAAAAACCCAAAGGATGTGCCCACCCCGTGTTTTCCACGTAGCTGACGCTGCAGTAAGAGCCCTCCGAGGGATTTCACCCTCCCCAGGAGGCCCCACATCTGTCCCTGAAAGATGCTCTCCCAGCACCTGAGCTTCTCAGCCATCGCCAGGGCAACAGCATCCACAGCGAGCTGTGCCCTAGCGACGAGCCTGCAGCTCTCCCGCAGCACAGCCTGCCCCAGGGTGAGGAAACAGCCTCCAGGAGAGATGTGAGAGCAAGGCTGGAGGTGCCACTGTGCAGCAGCACGAGGTGGGCTTGGCACGCACAAGGGCACTTGCACCCAAGCAGCTGCCCTCCTGCCCCAGGTATGCAACCCGCTGGTGGGACACCCACCTGTTGGCACGACAGAAATCACCCCTGCACTGGAAATTAGGGTTTGCTATTTAAAATAATAATGAAGAAGAAAAGAAAAAAGTGCCTTGCTGAGTTTCCTGCTGGCATTTCCCATCCTGCCCAGACCCCCTGGCAGCCCTGCCTCCCCAGGGGCACAGCAAGCCCTCTGTGCCCCACAGCCATGCACACATGGATGTGCCAGCTCCTGGGGACAGCACGCTGGCTGTGTCCCACAGCAAAACCCACTGGTGATGCACCGCAAGGACACAGGCACTGCCTGGCACAGCCCTGCCCATGTCACTGGTGTGCTCGGGCACACACACAGCGTGCCCAATGGAGACCACGCGCACAGAGCTGCCCACAGCCCAGAGCCACCTCCCCACAGTGGTAGAGCCACCACCAAGATGCCACCACCACCCACTTACACTTGGCGTCCCTCGAGGCTTCCGACGGGCAATCAGGGGTGGATGGGGAGCATCCTCCCCCAGCAGCCTCCTGCAAACACTGGAGCCACTCAGCTGCAGAGCGGCCCCTGCAGCACCCAGGGATGGTGACACACAGGTGCGAGTGTCCCTCACTACAGCACACCCCTGGCCCCTCAGCTCCCTCGATGCCCCGAGCAGCTCAGTGCTCAGCCACAGCAGCTCTGTGCCCAGAGATGAAAGGGGAGGAGGGACACTGCTTCCCTGCCCACGCATCCCCTTCTCCCCCACCACCCCTCCTTCTCTCACCCCAGGTACCTGTTCTCGTGCGCAGGGAGCAGAGAGCCAAATCTGCTGCTCGGGAATCCCAGAGAAGAGAGCTGCAGAGTTTGGTGATGATCCTGAATCATGCCTTTCACCGGTCTCTGCCTTCTTGTTTTGCTAACAAAGCCATTCTGACAGCCACTTGGCAGAACGTTTGCATCCCCAAGGCAATAAGGAAGGGGTTAATTTCTACTCTCTTCCCCTCACATCCAACCATTTGCGGTGAAGTTGGATCCATCCTTGCCATGGGCACGGATTCAAGCACACCGTGCAAGGCTGATCTGAAAGCACCAGCACCTGGAGTCCACTCACTACCAAAACTTTACCTTTCCTTCCATCAAAGCCTTAAGTTTCACCTCTTCTGATCTCACTGAAAATTCTGGCAGCAGGGAGGCTGAAGAAATGAGGAACTTCTGCAGTCTTGGCTGCCAACAGCATCAGATGGGAGGGACCCGTCACCTTGCTCTTGTCCCCACGGCACAGACCCAGGCACAGGGCACAGCTCACAGCCCAAGGGCACTGGCAGCAGCACGTCCCCCTTCCCACCTCTTGCTCTCTGCCTACAGCCTCCTCCAAAAACCTAGGAACTCCGGGAGCCTCTTTGCTTCTGTCCCTTTGGTGCATGCCACAAACCTCCCTTGAGTGCACAACACGCTTCATTTTCTGTGCACGTTGTTGTGGCAGCCACCCTAGGGGACACCCAGTCCTGCCACGTGTGCCTGCCCTGGGACAACAGAGGAGGAAGGGAAGAGAGAAAGGAAATAAATAAAAGCACTGCAGCCGGGCAGGGCTGCACAGGGAGGCAGGATGCTGCAACAGGAGCTCGGTGCAGCGGGGACAGAGAGAGGGGCAGCAGATCTCAACAACAGCTCCAGGACCTGCTTTCCACTTCTGGAGCCCCGGCTCACCCTCCTTCCATCCCCAAAACACCCAGCCCTGGGCTGTTCAGTCCTTGCAGCCCTCAGCTCCATGCTGTCTGGGTGGAAATGTTTGATGAAACAATCCAGCACTAGGGCAGAGTCCTGCTCACCCATCCCCACCCATCCAGATAGCCAGGGGCAGGCTCCACAGCTGGTACAAGAGACACGTCCAGCACACACACACACAGTTTATTAAATTATGCCTTTCATGGGTCAGTGTTTCCAGATTTAAGCCAGGACTTGCACCTTACGCAGCGTTGTGGTTTAATGTGGCAGCAGCTCAGCATCACACAGTTGCTCACTCACTCCCCCCTCGCACTGAGATGGGAGAGAGAGTCAGAGAAAAAAAAGACAACAAAGTAGAACTCATGGGTTGAGATAAAACACTATTTACTAAGACAGAAAAGGAAAAGAAAAATGATAACAATATAAGGTATACACAAAGCAAGTGATGCACAAGGCAATTGCCCACCACCAACAACAGATGCCCAGGCAGTCCCCAAGCAGCAGCTGCCCCCCAGCCAACTGCCCTCAGGTTTAAGTATTTTCACATGATGTCATACGGTATGGAATGCCCCTTCAGCCAGTTTGGGACAGCTGTCCTGGTTCTATCATCTCCCAGCTCTTTGTGCCCCCCCAGGCCCCCATTGCAGGTAGGACAGCGTGAAGCTGAAATGGCCTTGGCTCTGTGCAGCACTGCTCAGCAACAACTAAACCACCAGTGTGTTATCAGCATTGTTTTTCTCCCAAACCCAAAATACAGCATCATACCAGGCACTATGGAAAAAAAAAAAAAAAACAACTCTGTCTCAGCTGAAACTGCAACAAAAAAATCATCTTCTATCTCTACAGCCTGCCAGTGATTGCCCTTTGGGAACACATACCATCTGATCACCTCACCTCCAACTATTTCCAGTCTGACCACAACCAGAACTGCAAGCCATGGCAGCAGCCCTGCTCCCATCCCTTACCCACACCCTGCTGCAGCACAGTGCACCGAGCCACCCACCATTCTGCTCCTTGCCTGCAGTAAATCCCAGCCCAGACATCAGCTGCAGGTTCAGACCTGCAATTACTTGTGGGACAGTTATTTATTAGTAAATGTCCAGCTGCCAGATTTACAGTCACAGAGGCTCGATGCAGTGGCAGGCAGGAAACACCTAAGCATCCATGTCTGTAAATAAGCCATTGGGACATCTGGGTGATTTGCAGATCCAGCTACAATCATTTACAGGTGGAACAGAGAGGTCCTATTGCCAACACCTGCCCCAAGCCTGCAGGCACAACTCTGGCAGATGTGCTGGGTGAACCACTACAAGAATCCCAAATTCACCTTGAATCCAAGCGTTCCTAAACTCCAAGGAAGGAAAGAAACAGCAGAGCTGTTGAACTGGGCTTGGTTTTAGCTAAAAAACACCTGAGCCAAGAATTGCCCTCACCCGTGTTACTGTGCCATGCTGAAGTTACAGCTTGGCAGCAGACCTGGGAGCGATCCTGCCCTCTGGCACTGGCAACCCAACAACTACGTACTGCTGCCCAAACAGGCAATTTTCCACAGCCTGTCTGGTGCTTGCACTGTTGTTATGAGGTCTTATAACCCAGAGAGTCACCATGGGGAGGTTTCCCATATACATCTCTCTGGGAAAAAGCCAGGCTCCTGGACAAGCCCAGAGCTCAGCAGTGCTCTTACAGTCACTTGGGATCTGAGCGTTTGCACACCTGCTGCTGAGCAGCCTCCAGTGACAGGAGCTGAGGTGGTGGCACAGCAGTGGCCATGGGGATGGCAGCCCCCAGCTCCTCCAGGTCCACCCCTCCTGGAGCAGGGGCTATCGGGGCACCGGATGCTCAAGCAGTTGCCCAAGGAAGAAAAGAAAACCTAGAAGCAGTTCAGAAACACCCAATCACTCTGCACAAGCTTTTGGGGGTGGAAGTTGAGGAAGAGAACACAGCAACTGGCTGAGGAATTTCACGGAGGCAGAACTGAGTTGTCCAAGCTTGGTCACGGCCAGGGGATCGGGCCCATCATGGTCTGGGACCGTAGCAGGCCCTGATGTCCACGAACACCCAACACTTTGGCTTCATGCCTCCTCCAGCACACAGCCCAAGGGACAGAGGTTCTTCCATGTGCAGGACAGACTCCTCCTGTATCATCCACCAATTTCTTCTGAGACTTGGACTCTTCACAGCAGCGTCCCACACAAGCACCGACCCCACCGAACACACAAGATGGCTGCCGCCATACACTGACAGCCACAGCCCGGCCCTGGGACCACACGTGCTGGGCCATGCTCCCTGTCACACCCCACCACTCCCTGACACCCATCTCCAGCATCACCGTGTCACCTCACCCACTGCTGATCCCACAGGATTACGTCTCATCACCATGGCCTGAAGGACTCAGATCCTCAAGGGCCTACAGGCCAAGAAGGAACACACGGTTTTACCACTTGCGAGTACATGAGCAAGGATCTGCTCTTGCCCAGGGTGGGTGGGGGAGGCCAGGGCACAGCAGTCATCTCCACAGCCAGAGCCAGGTGTTGACGAGGCAGGCAGAGATCAGCATGGAGTAGATCAGGGGCTCTTCCTTCCTCCAGGCCTTGTACTGCTCCTCCAGCACACACAGCCTCTCCGAGATCCGTGTCAGCTGCAAGGAGAACAGTTCTCCCCTGCTTCTCCGTGGGGAACATCACCCAGGCCCAGCTCGGCAATGCCAACAAACCAGGCCTGGGCAACACGCCCCGGAGCGTCCTCACCCACCCTCTTTCCCAGAACAGATCTGCAGCCCTTCACCTCCCCTCTCACCTCCTTTTTCATTGCTGCAGCCTCGGCCGCGATGGCCTCTGGGGAGCATTCCAGGGCTGGGACAGCCTCCTGGGAGCTGCGGGAGAAAAATAGAGATGCAAACGCTGCTCCAGAGGTGTGGTTACCTTCCTGCACACGGCCATGGGGAGCTGAGCCATGCAGGCAGTGCATGCACACTCAGGTCGTGCTGTGTGGATGCAGCACAAGGTGAGAGGAAACAGCACTTGCACAGCATCTACCGATTTCTCCTTACCCCCATCATGCACATATACACCCCTCCACCATGCAGCCCACGGTGATCACAACACATGCAGCACATGCTATGGCAGACAACAGGAAAAACACATGCTCGTATTTCTTTAGAGACCCAACAGAAAGAAAACACGATATTTACCCAGCATACATTTTCTACAGCCTGAGGAATCCACTGAGGATTGGATAAATCATCATTAGAGCAAATCAGGTAAAGCAGCTACCAATGGGGGGACCTATCTGAACGTGTCAGCCAGCCTGGGTTTCCCAGCACTAGGATTCGCTCCTCTCCAACACTTCTCTCACAAAAATGCATTGCCTTTTGCCCTCATAGCAAATTTTATTTGCAACTGGAAAGCTAAACAAGCATCCCATCCATGCACAGCTTTCCTCCATCCCTGAAAGCAAAGGGAGGAGCTGCTGCACTGGCAGGGGCCAAGGATGAGCATCCCCTGCAGACACAATTTTGCTCCAGGGTCCACGGCACCAAGCCACAAAATAACGTAGATCTACACTGAGAAATCACAACTGCCGTGCTCCGTCTGTTGTTCCTACCATGATAGGCTTTACATCAGCTCATCTGTAACCCAGAATTCCTCTGCACATACCAACAGCTCCCACAGGCACTCGCTGACACACTATGGGTTAATGGGTGTTGAAGACATCCCTTTGGGGACCTTGGGAGGGGGACTCATTCCTGCACGCAGCCTTATACTGATCTCACTGAAGAGAAGCCAGAGCAGCACACAGAGATTCAAGGAATTGGCCTGAAAACACATTTATGAGATAATACATCCACATAATGAAGCTGTGGTAAAATATGAAAGTCACAACAGAAAGCAAATCCAATTTCCCCCAGCAGAAAGCCATTAAAACTGGACATTTCCTGCAGCTTTCACTTGAAAAATCCCAGTTGACACAGGTGAACACCCTTTACAGTAGAGACTAGAAATTACCTCCTGATGACTCATACCCTTCAAGAGGTCACTGCCATGGATATATTCCAGCCTCTATCCGAGGCCAGAGTTTTCTTTATTAAAATTTCAGGATAAACAAGTCAGCTCAGTCATTTTTTATTTTTATTGTTGTAGGGGGGTAAGAAAGAGACACCGCATGCATTTGAAATGATGCAAAGCACCAAGGAGAGGCGTTTCAAGGAGCCTGGCTCCAAAGGGAGACCGAGAGCCGGGGGGAGGCTCAGCACTCACCCTGCTGCATTGCAGCAGCTCTGCAAGTTCCCCCCTCCCGTGGTTGACAGGAGGAGGGAGAAGGTCTTATGTGGCCAATAAGCAGATTTTAAAAAGTTTTTAAAAGTCACGTTTGAAGATATCCCTGCTTTTATACAGTGTCCTGGCATGGCTTGCAGCGAGAAGCCAGCTCTGCTGCCCGCAGCCCCCTCCAGCTGGGGAGGGAAGGAACGATGTGATGGGGTGGCACGGATGATGGATGCTCCCTCTCCTCCCCGCCTGCCTGGAGGCTTTGCTCAAGGAGAATTAGAAGTATTCTGACATTCCTCACAATGTGCTCAGAAGCCTCGGAGCAATGGGAACGCTCCAGCACACCCAGAGATACCAAGGTCATTGCAGACCTGCTCCAGTGAGCAGGCATGTGGGAGACCCTGGCCAGAGCATCAGCTATGGGTTCATGGAAAAGGTTCTTTAAGAGCAACCAAGACACAGCCATGGGTGCTGTGAGTCTGCAGGAGAGCGAGTCTTGGTGACAGGATCCAGACCAGGCCACGTGTCCTGGATTTTGATTCCCTTCCCACATTTCTCTCTATCAAGGCATGCAGAAGAAGTAGCACTGATGAGCAGCTGAAACCCAGCAGTGTCCCAGGAGGTGTTAGGTCACCTGGGTGTTACACAGCCAAGCAGGAGGCACCAGCCCGGCTGGGTGAGCAGGGTGCAGCCTCCTGCTCCAGGCACCCAAAGCCAGCAGGACAGGCAAGAAGAGGCCGGGGCACCCAAGGGAGCACCCTGCCACATGCTGCAGTGAGGGTTAGGAAGCTCAGGCCTGCTCCTGCCTCAGCGAGGCAAAGTCAGGGCCCTGTGGAGCAGCATGGAGGTGGCTCGGGATGAGCTGACGTCACCTGGGCGGCACCGGGTCCCGCAGGGAGCTCCGGACACGGTGGAAGAGCACCTGGCCCAGCAGGTACATGGTCTGGAAGATGTTCTGCACAGAGTAGATCCGGCCTGTCTCAGTGAGGAGGGGCAGCGGGGTGGGTGGGGGACACACATCCGGCCTGGGGTGCACAGAGAGCCGCACCGGTTACTGCCCAGCCTTGTGCAGCAGCAGCACGGCCTGCAGGGCCTCTCGTCCCCACAGCAGCTCCAGGCACCTCAAGGCGATGCCATCGACACCCACACCTCCATGTCATCGCGTGGGAGAAGGCCCTCCAGCAGCCCAGGCTGGAGGCAGCCGCTTGACTTCCCCAGAGCCCTCCACAGCCTCACCACCCCACCTCCCTGCCACCCGCTCCTCTAGGCAGAACACGGCTCTGGGATTGAGCTAAAGGAATTTTTCCACTGGAGAGAAAGACCAGGAGGAAAGGGCCCCCTCAACCACATCACTGCTCACAAGCTCAAAGGGTGCTACTGGCACACCCCGCCTGCAAGACCCAATGGCCACACCAGGGCCAACAGCTCTGCCACCGAGCTCCCAGTGGGGACACGCTGTCCCACGTGTCTCAGGTGGCAGCAAACCTCTCCTTACTAACACCAGTGGCTGCTTTCTTAACTAGCCTCGTGCAAGGGGCTAGCCATGATGTAGACCCCCCCCCACCTTGAGGCACCAACAGAGACCATCACAGGACCCCAGCAGACGCCAGCCCCTGCCCACCCCAGAACTCCAGGCCCATGCTCACCGCTCGAGGTGCTGGGCTGGGCCGGGCAGGGCACTGTCACTTGAGGTCCTCTCCCACCACAGGCCATTGCCGTGGTGGCTCTGTCGCCTCAACCTGCTGCTGTGGCGGCCCTGTTGGCACCAAACAGTCACATTAGGGCAGAGCCAGCCCCACACCCCACAGGAAGCACGTGGGGGCAGGGGCATTGCGTGAGCCTCAGCCCAGCGAGATGGTGTTGGACCTCCACAGAAAGCCAAGTGCTGGGACCACTCCCCCCTTGGCTCTCAGAACAGTACCGAGCGTCTGCGGCTCTGGGCGCTCCACCGGCCGGCTCCGGGCAGGAAGGGGACCTCCCCCAGGGCAGCGGGCTGAGCCGAGGAGTCCAGGGACACGTGCATCCCAACGGTGGGGACACTCCTCTGCCGGTCCAGCAGGATGGGTCTCAGACCTGCAGCTGGTGTTTCTACAGACAGAGGGAAGAATTAAACCCATCTGAATGTGCCCCACTGTCCTCAGGGCAGCAGGAGGAAGATCTCCCATGTAGGGCTGCCAGCCCTGCGCCCACAGTCACCACGTGCATCAAAAACCACGTTCCACAGATGGGAGCAGTGAGACAGCCCAGAGAGGCACAGATTGGGAATCAACCAGACACACCACTCCAGCAACACGAGGTTTGAGAATGTTTGCCAAAGAGCGGGGCCATACGTCTCTGCATCCCGCTGTAAGGTGGAGGGAGATGCCTCCACATTTTGCTCCTCACCTTTTGGCCCTCCCACCTTCTGCTGGTCACCTTTACCCACCTCTCCCCAGGCATCCCTCCACCATCCCATCCATCCAGAAGAAAGCTGACTGCAGCATCTGACTCCTTCCTCTCCTCCCACAGAGCGATCCACTGAGGGCTTTATAAAACAATTCTTCTCCCTGCAACGTTACGGGGCCCCACTGAACTTCAGGCACCCCAAAAGACAACCCAGAACTTCACCTGCAGGAAAAATCCTAACAGGGACGTGCATCAGAACAGGATTAGGGACGTCCTCGGGGGTGGGCTCCTCGTCCACGGGGTTGAAGCTGCTTGGCACCGTGAGGCGGCTGGGGACGCGCATCCTTCGATTGATGTCTTCGGTGAAGAGCAGGTCACAGCGGGCTGGGTTGACGTTCGGTTCCAGAAGTGGCCACATCTTTTTGGTTTTCAAGTTGCACGGGCAGCTCTTCAAAACTGGCACCTGCACAGGGATAGCACGTGTGGTGTAAGGCAGCACGTGTGGTGTAAGCCCAGCTGGCAAAGACAACGGCACGGGGTGGGGTGAGCAGTGTGGGATCTCAGCAGGGTGAGATGGGAGAACTAAACGGTCTCCAGGCACACTCCAGCATCCCCTACAGCCACACTGCATTCCTACCCATCTCCTGGAGGATCCACACCAAGGAGCTGAACAGGATGGATTTGCATTGAGCAGAGCTGTTGGATGCTGATCATCCTCCCACAGGGAATGGAAGGCTCCCGGTGAGCAGCTGGGGCCAGCAGGGACACAGGCTCCCAGCCTCTCTGCCTCTTCCCTTTCTGATTTATTGTTCTTGATGTTATCAATTTATTGTTCTGGGTTCTGCCAGACCCCAGCCAGCCCCGGTGTCCCCCAGACCTTCCCCTCTGCCCTCATTTGATCTCACCATGCCCCAAGATACTCAACCCCCTTTGCTTCGAGGTCATAACCCCCACAGAAGGGTCCATGTGCCCCCAGCACAGCCCAAACCCCAGAGGGAAGGGGACGTGTTCCTCTTCGAAGCTCAGAGGGAGAGAACAGGAGGAGGCGAGGAGCACGCAGAGGCTCTGCCTTCTTTGATCACGTCGGGCTCTATTTTTAGCACCCTGCTCTCTGACGCCTGCACTTCCAGCACACCGAGCTGCTCCCAGCTGGCAGCAGCCCCCCTGCCCCCCGCCCCGGAAAGCAGCAGCACCCCAAAGCCCTGCAGACCACTGAGGTGCAGCCCCTGAGCACCGATCCCATCGTGCAGCCCCATGGCTCCAGGTACGCAAGGGCAGCAGAGCTGGCTCTGCGTCTGCAATCATCTCCCTGCTCCGTTCTCTCCTCCTCCATCATTAAAAACCTTTTAATTAAAGGGACAGCAATTTGCCCAGCATCAGCTGCGGCAGTTTCCTGCTTCCAGCTGCGTGGGAACGAAATCCCCATCCCTGCAAAAAGTCTCTGCCCCGAGCAGCGCCGTGGAGATGTGGATTGGGGAGCACCTTCCCCCAGACCCGACCCAACGTGGGTGATGCCAACCTGCACAGGTGTCACCACACACGCTGCTTCTCCCAAAACCCCGAAGGAGGGGCATTCTTGCAGGAAGCCCCAGCTGGGAGGGGGAGCACGGAGACCTGGGACTGTCCCAGGAAGGTGGCATTCCCCCAGGAGGAACCTGCACAGCTCATCCCCATGGCCCTGACGGTGGCAATCCCTGGGTTTCTCCTCCAGATTTGGGGTTTTACAGGAACACACTGTGTTGTTTCCTCAGCCCTCTCCCTGGGAAAGCAGCGTATATGAAGAGCCATAAATCAGAAAGGGGAGAGAGGTTCATTTTCCAATCACCTCTGGAACTGCTGCAGCTCCCAAAGAGGAAAGGGGTGGGAGGGGAGCGAGAGGCAGTTCTGAGAGCGTGAGCCACAAGGACACACACACACAAAAAAAAAGCAACTGTCAAAATCCATAAGAATAAAGGTCTTAAACGGCTGGATTCCCTCCTTTAACTTTCTTAAGGGCTTTTCTAGCTGCTGCCAAGCAATCCTCGCGTTCGCAGCACGGGGGAGGGCTCGCTAAGCCGGGCTGAGCCGGGAGCTGCGGCCTTGGGGAGGGGGGAAGGAGAGGTCCCCCCGGCCCCCTGCCCCCCCCCCGCAGCGCGGGCAGGAGGGGCAGCAGCATCCCCCGTCCCCAGGAGGGGCTGCCGGCGCTGGCCCCTCTGCAAGAGGTTCCCCTTCCCTCTCGCAAAGTGGGGCTGCGGGCCCCCCCAGAACCTCCCCAGGAACGGGCTCTGCCCCCGGCTCAGCGCAGGGAAGGGGCGGAGCGGGGTCGGGGGGGGGGGGGGGGGNGGGGGGAGCACTTACTTTTTTTGTAGTTTAAAGCAAGTTCTTAACCTGTAAACAGCCGCTCTTCCTGCCCGGCGGCCGGGCGGTGATGTCAGCGTGCCGAGCCCTCCTCTCCTGGCAGTCCGCCGGGCAGAGCTTAAAGGCACCGCCGGGTGCTGCCGCTGCTGCCCGGCCCCGCGGGCAGCGCAGCCCCAGCAGCGCCGGGGCCGCCTTCCCCGCTCCCGCAGAGGGACCTCGGGGTTCGCTCACAAGCGCCGCTTTGTGATGGGGCTGCGGGGTCCTTCTGCCCCGGTAACGCATTGACGAACCCAAGGAAAGGGATTGCTCAAAGGCAGGGGACAAAACAGAGCATCAGCGGAGCCCTCCTATCCCCACACACCCGCAGCAGTGCAGGCAAGGAGCCCACTTCTCCCATAGGCGAGGGCTCAGTGCACCCTGTGGCACCCCAGCACCGTCCCCGTGCCACTGCAGAGCCCCAGGCAGGGCCAGGGGCTGTGGGCATCCATCGTGGAGCAGTGCCAGAGCAGTAATCTTCTGCCTCTCAGGGGAGTCCGCAGCGATAAAACGATCCGTTTGGGATGAATGACGCTCTTAAACGCTTCTGAATGGGGCCGGAGTCCAAGGCCTGAGCATAAAATCCAGTTTTGAAAGGGCTTAAAATAAATCTCACACTGCCCTAGTCTTGCTATTTAAAGGGGATTATCTAAGAGGTTTAGGCACACGCAGACGAGCTGTGTGCCCCAATCCCCTCCCAGCCCTCAGGAAATCCCGCTGCACTTCACACAGCAGCCGGGGGGATGCTCCCAGCTCTCACCATGCCCAGGGAATGTGCTCACCGATGTGGGGTGCCATGCTCAGCCCCACATCCCTCTCCCAGCAGACTGGGAAAAAGCCACCCCGTGCCGCTCAGACAGTGAGGGTTTTTTAATAAATATCTTTTTGCACAGAAATATACCAAGTTTTACAGAATACAAACCGCAAGGATAACAACCGCGCATCAAAGACGAAGGATCCGAGAGTGCCCCTCTGTCTCCCTCTGGGCTTTCCCAGCTCTGATCCCGGCACTCGCTGCCAGTTGTCCCATTGCACCCATGAGCTAAGGCCGAAAGGCAGAGTGAAGGCCTGGGAAGGGACAAGGTGCCGGCAGCTGCAGACCCCACGGCTTTGTACCGTGCCCCAGAAACAGCTGCAGGCTGAGGGAGCTGCTGCGAGAGCATCACTGGGGCGGAGCGGGGTACATCAGCCTTTTGGTGCTGATGGAGAGTGGTGCTGGGGAACCCCCCCAGGCGGCAGTGCTGCGAGGTCCTGGGGGCCGGTGAGCAGAGCCCCCCTATAGCCCAGCAGACATCAGTGGGAAAGGGCAGCCCCCTCGCGAGGCCACCCGAAGTGGCAGCCTAGGAAAAAGGGACACGCTGGTCCCACAGCAAAGCACACGGCTCTGCCCTGGCTCCAAGAGCTCAGCTCTGCTCCCGTCCCACTGGCATCCCCAGCTGCCAGCTGTGCCCCGTTTGTGGCACAGACACTGCTCACCTCTGCAGCCATCTCTGCCCTCCACACCACAGCTGTAGCCATGTGCTCTGTCCCCCAGAGGGGCTTGGAAGACAGAGCCTGACATAGGGCCAGCCAGGACAGAGAGGTCTGGGGCAGGCAGAGGTTTGGCACATCTGCAGCCTCCCTGTACCTGCATCCCACACCTGGGGCAGGCACCAGACAGGCCTCCCTCCAGGAAGGAGCATCCCCACTGCTTAAAGCCATGCAGCCACCTCTGGTGGCTCCAAAGCAACTTACCTCAAATACAAGACCACCACAAACCTTTCTCCCTTTCCAAAGGGATCCAGGAGATCACAGAACACCTCCATGACTGTTCCCTCCCTGTTCTCCCAACAGCAAATAGCGCTACAGGCACCACAGCATGGAGTGAGCTCCCAGCTCCCACCAGGCAGCAAATCCACAAAGGGAGGCATTTTCTCCCCGGTCACAAACTGTGGGGACAGAAATAAGCAGCACCCTTCCTGCTTCCTCACCTCCTAATCAAAGCACCAAACAGCAGAACAAGACCTGGTGAGGCCTGGGGTCTCAGCACATCACAAATCAGCCCCTGCTGATTTGGGTATGGAAAGGGCAGACCCAACATCAGCCCGACACGTGCCTCAGCTCCATGAGCCAGTGTGCACACAGGGTAAGGCTGAGCAGAGCCCCAGGCAGGCAGTGAGGCTGTTTTAATCATGGGAAATGTTATGTCTGAGGGGAAGTGAAGAAATCAAATGCACCATGGGGAGGACCCCCGCGTTGAGCCAGGAACAAGCTGCCACTCTGCTCTGGCTGCTGCAGCACTTACGTGAGCAGGGAGCAAGGGGAAGGAGGTGGCTGGTCGAACCCAGAGCCATCCCACATCCCACCCTGCTTGGGGACAGCTCTTTTTGGTAAGGAAGGTAAGGCTATTGTGTGATGGCACCAGCTTGTACAAGTGAGACGGGGAGATGAATGCCACCTGAACGAGGTCCTGGGCATGGCAAGGGGTGAGTGAGTGCGTGAGCATGAGTGTGTGAAGAGGCAGGAGGGAGGCAGACCTGCTATTTGCCCGCAGTGGGAGCAGCAGCCACGATCTCTTCATACTTTGGCGGAGGCTCGCTGTAGGAGACACTGGTCTCTTCCCCACTGCTGCTACTCTCCGGGTGCCCCGTCACCTCCTCGTAGGAAGGCGGAGGGGTGGCACTGGACAGTCTGGAGAGGACAGAGACCGAATGCTCTGGCGGACAGAGGGTGCCATCTTGCTGGGGGGTGCCCGCTGCTCTGCTGTCTCCAGCCCCCCGGTTGCTCGCTTCTCGCTGGTACTGGGTTTCCCCTTGGCTTTGTGACCGCTCGCGGTACACCATGACCCTGGGGAGGCTGCGTCCCGTCCGGCTGGCCAGGTAGCGGTTCTGGGCGTAGGAAGGGCGGTGACGGGTGGCCTTTTGCAGCTGGCACCTCCAGATGATGAAGAGGGCGATGACTATCAGAAGAGCCACTCCCAAGAGGGGCACCACCACGTACATAGCGTCAGAGCGCTCTGTGCTGTGCCCGGGGTCCTTGACAGAATAGACAGAGTTGGTGTAGCCCTTCCAGAACTCCATCTGCAGGAGGAACAGAGAAGGAACTATCATGTGCTTATGCATGGGACAAGCAGCCCCCAGCCACCACAAGCAAGAAGCACTGCTGTCCCCAAGCCTACAGAAGACGCAGAGTTTTTCAGCTGCCTTGCAGCACCCTCACCAGGGCTGTGAGCTGCTCTGCCAGCATCTGAGCAAACCATGGGACCCAACAAAATAGATGACAGGAACATACCCCAGCAACAGCCAACAGCCCCAGATCAAGCAGGGGAAACACAACCAACATCAACACCTGCCTGGAGACTTGGGGCCAGCAGCACAAATCTCTTACACATGCCATGGGAGTGCCAGCTCGACCTGCAGCTGTGGGCAGGGGGTCCCAGCAATGCCAAGGAGAGGGCATTGCCTGGGAAGGGAAAATGATGCTGGAAAGTGAGGCTACAGCATGCTGCCTGCAGACAGAAGGTGGCAGAGGAAACAGGAGAGGACGTTCTTGCTGTGTTTTTTTCTGCCCATAGAATGCTAGGTGCCTCACACATCCACTGAGGAGCAAGGTGGGACAAACTCACCGTCTTCTCCTTGTTCTCGAACACTTCCTTGACCTCCTCATAACTGCAGACCTCCTCAATGCACTCCCGCTCGATGGTGCCCTGCCGAATCTCCTCCAGGAAGCCATTGGCTCGGGGAAAGCGCTTCAGGACTGAGTGGGCATTCCTGGCCCCCAAGAACACTGCAACACACAAAGCACAGATGCAGAATGGTGACAACCCACACCTGGCCTCTGCACAGCCAGGCTTTCCCACCTGCAGGGGTACAGCACAGGATTTTGGTAAAACAGGCATCCCAAAAACCAAATAGCCCAGGGCTACAGTTCAGTTAGCAGAGCAGTTTGCAAGCTGAGGAAGAGTACATCCAAAGGAAAGCAGGAAGGACTGAATGCTGGATACACAGAAAATGGCAGCTTCAGACTACACAGGACAGCGGCAGGTTGGTACCAATTTTTCCCACCCAGCCAGGCAATCTCACTGCTTCCTTTGAGCAAGATGAATGAGTTCAGCTGGCTGATCTACAGAAACCTCTTTACCTCCTTCACTCTCAGACTCATCTTCCATTGGATCAACCAGATGAACCAACTCACACTGCAGCAATGTCAACAGATGCAGGGCAAGGAGGCAAGGGGACTGCTGGAGTCTCCCATTAGACCAACTTGGCTGTAACACAAAAATCCTCCTTCTGTAAGGAGCTCAGTAAATGATCCAACGTAACATTTGGTAGCAGCCTTCCACCAGGGAGAGCAACAGGCTTCCTTCAGCTTTACCTTCCATTTATCCCACTCCTAAACAACACAGCAAGGTATTTTTAAGAATACTTTTAAGTGTCAAGGCCCCTGCAAGATCATGGTGTAAGCAACTACTACAATGCTATGCCATCCCATGCTTGGAGACATTGTGCTCTTTTTGTGCTGTGTAGGTGCACTTCCCCCTAGTGATTTATTAATGGCTTGCTTCAGTGAGAGAGTTTGCAGAGGGCTGAATCACTGAGGTGTGAATGAAGAACAGCATGAATGATGTGAGTCAGAGACTTTCCCTTCAGAATCAACTTTATTACGCAAACATTTCCCCCCCCCCCTTTAAATAAGAAGGATAGCCAGAAAAAGCATCTTCAAAAGGCACAGAAGGCATATTGCTGGAGGGCAGGGATCAGCTTGCCTTGGCTTTCCCAGTCAAGGAGGGCTGTCCTGGCTGAAGATGGAGCAGGTTGGCCTTCTCTTGAGCCTTTTCAGAATCAGGTGAAATCAGGCACCGTCCATTCTGCAAATGTCCCATCTTTTGCTGGATAAATCTGGCCTCACCTCCTCTGCCTCCTGCCTTGATCAAGCTGTGGTACCACCTCTCCTCTCCTCAGCACTAGAGCCTTCCAGCTTTCCTCAGCACACCTCGGAGCAACAAGCTTGGCTGCAGATCTCGCAGTTTTCCCTGCTTTGCTGAACTGGCCACTGTGACGGAAATAAAAAGAGACACACAGGCAGGCAGGCATCATGAGCAATGTCCCAGCTGAAAGCATGCTGTGATGGAGGCACGTGCCTCTTCCCACAGAGAATCTCCCTTGGGGACCTAGAAATGACAGGAGAACAGAAACTAAGTCACCCCTCTTTTACATGGAAAGTGTAAATATTTCCCACATGCATGGGGATCAGGGCAGGAAAACCAATGGCCTTCAAGAAACAAAAGCCTTGCAAAGTCTCCTCTCTGGTTTGGAATCTTCAACTCACACAAAGAGCAGACAGCTGAGCAGGAGCTGGTGCTGTCTCCAAATCACAGGACAGAGGTGACTTCTCAAAACCCAGCAGTGTTTGTACTGACTCCTCATGCCTCTCCAAGTCTCCCCACACCAGTTGGAGCACTGGTGCACAGGAAAGATTAGAGCTTTAGGCAGAGGGATCAGAAGTTCACTGCCATCCCTGCTAAGTTTCCTAAGGTGCTGCTAGTCCCTGGTGGTCGGCAGGCTTGGCCATACCTCTACCCACAGCTGGGCTGCCCTGCCTGAGTGACACATGGCTGTGTCTGCAAATGGGCAGCAAGGGCTGTAGCCCTGGCACTGTAGGGAAGCACGCACAGGTGAATGTGCTGACCACCAGAAACCACTCCTGCAAGTCCCAGCCTTCAGGGTCAGCATGAAGGGGACTGCTTAGCAGGGGGCACTGCCACCAGAAGGAACAGATCCCAGAAGCAGCAAGTGCTGCTAAGCCAGCACCTAAGCTCTGAGAGGGAGAAAAACTCATAGTGCAGACAGAAAGGGAGCCAAATGGGTACCCTCCTCATTAACACAAGATTAAAAGTACATTTTGTAGCAGAATCTACCCAAAGATCTCTGCTCCCTCCCCCATCTAGCACAGCACAGACAGCAGGAGACATACCTGTCATCCTTGGGAGTTCTCCTCCTGCCCAGCATGGCTACTGCCTCCACCTTCACAGCTGGCTTCAGCTGCTCCCTGAGCAGATCCCAGGCAGATCTCTGGCATCTTCCTGTTCACAACTGCCATTCTCCTCAAGTTCCCATCGCACCGCTGCATGCAGCCTCTGCGCAGGTTGCCCAGAAGAGCGAGGAGGGAGGGTTGAGTCCAGCCCTTCACAGACCACACATCGTTTTCCACCCTGCACCCTCACTAGTCTCAGCCCAGCTTTTGCCAGGCTGGCTCCCACAGCCACTGGCACCAAACAGCCACGTGTGCTGGGCACTCACTCCTCCTCCAGACGCAGCACGCTCCAGCAAGGCTATGTCACACCTCTGCCTGAGCCCCACCAGGAGTGCAGAGCCGCAGTGCCCCAGGCCATGTGGGTAAAGGGCCCTCCTGCAAAGGGGCCCGTCAGCCCAAAAAGCCTCAGGGAGGCCTTGTGCAACAAGCCTAGTAGAAGTGATGGCAGTCCTGGAGTGGTTTGCCCTTCAGTACCTCCTCTCAGCTCCCACCTTGCAGAGGAGAGAGGCACAAGGCAGGCTGGACCTCAGACCATGTTCATGGATAACAGTCGATGACACTTGACCTTCCCCAAAAAGAAATGCATCCCTTGCTTGGGAGGCGGCTGCAGAACACTCCCCTGCTCCCCTCCAGCACCACTGCCACCTCTCCACCTGCAGCAGGGAACACTTACTTGCCATGCTGCCTCACTCGGCTGCGGGGGGCTCCCACCTACCTGCAGAGAAGAAAACAGGAGGGTCACCAACAGCTCAAATCTCAGCCCACCAGCCACCAAAGCCCAAGCCTTCTACGAACTAGGGTCAGATTCATGCAGAACGCAAGGTGCCACCTGCAGGACCCATGACAACTGCCAGCCAAATATCACCTCCCCTAAGAGCCAGAGATCACTTGGCCTCCCCACCCAGCACACGGCTGAGGGGTCCAGAGCACCCCCAGCCCTGAGAGAGCAGCCCACGTCACTGCTCTCAGGGTCAGAGGTTTCTCAGCCCTGGCAGGGAGCTGTTTGGATGTGGCCCTGGACAAGGGCAAAGAAAATCAGGCCCAACTTTGCTATCTGCCAAGCTCCCTGTCTTCTTTGAGTCCATAGAATTAAGAACGCTCACAAAGCGTACGGTTTCTCTGAAAGAAACATCTAGCACAAAGAGCAAAAGGGAGAGTCTCCCATTCACGGGATCAAGGCACACCCAACCCGGGAGTGATCAGCAATGTTCTGCTGGACACAGAAAGTTCATCTGGCACCAGAGCCTTCCTCTGCCTGGCATGTTCACTGCCATCAGCTGCCCAGGGCAGGTCCCTGCGGACCTCACAGATGAGCTGCATCAGGAGACGAGAGGACCTGAGTGTTAGAAGCTGCTGGGAACGGGCTGGTGCTCTTCCAGAAGAGATGGATGGATACAGGTAAAGCTGTCATCTTGTTTTGCATCAGCTTCACAGTCATGCCAATTCTCACTTCTGCAACTCCTACCCACAATCTGCAATAAGCATAGCTGGACTGTTTTCTCCATTGCCCTAAAGCTAACTACTTAGCAGGAGAGAAAAAGATACACATCTCCTAAAGGGTGTTTGGCCAAGCTCTGAGCAGCAGCAGCAAAAGAACTCCTTGCACAACCAGAATGTCAGCTCTCCTCCTCAGAAAGCACCTTTTGCACTTCGAAAAACAAAAATAAATTAAACCTAAGAGTGAAATGAAGTTCTGCAGAAGCAGAGCATACTGCTGTCTGCTCACGGGAGGAATTTCACCCACGTGTTTTCCATGCTTTGTCTTTTTGCTGTGCTCACATCCCACAGATCTGACAATCCTGGCCAAAGTCATCTCTCACCTTCCGTAACACCTTGCTGTGACAAAGCCACAACTCCACCAAAAGGCCGAGGTGACAGGGCGAGCCAATGCCCACAGGGATTTATTGTGGACAAAAGAGCAAAGGCAGTTAGAAACAGCAGGAACTAAAGGGAGCTGATCTGAGGTCCGGGACCACAGACATTCAGAGTTATCCCCAAAGCACTTGAATCAGCTCCCTGCTGGGGTGAGGTCAGGGACAGAACAAAGCCATCCGCTGGGTCAGCAGTGCTGGAAACACACTGCTGGATTCACTGAGCAGGCAGGAACCCAGGCAGGCAGCAGGGCCGGTGTGTCACATCAGGCAATGTCAGATCTCACCAACCACCACCTTCCCAGTAAAGCTAACATCTCTCCCTGCCAAAAAACAGGTTTCACGTGGTTCCTATAGCTAAAGCAGCGAGAGACCAAGGAAGCCTGGAGCTGTCTTCCATCAGCAAAGAGCAGCTTCTTAGAAATCCCAGCCCAGGATTTAAGCAGCACCCAGGGAAAGCAGCAATTACACGTGCCAGGTCTGCTGTCCCCACTCCCCAGACCAGGTGAGCATCCACTTTCCCCTTTGCAAGGAGTTATGCACCTTGCCTCGCTCCTCCAAGTCGTGTTCGTGGGTCTGAGAGGAGCCCCCAGGATCTGCACGTTCCCTGACAGGCTCTGCCAGCACACACCAACCTGCTTTTGTTGTCATCAGTTTTAATGAAGAAACTCAAATCCACAGCATAGGAGAACACACTGCATGGAAACCTGCCGCAGCTTCCACGCAACGCACGAACTTTGCACCACTCGTTATCACAGGCAACGAGCATCACACCCTCCCTGTGTGGTGCACAGGAGAACTGAGTGGCAGAAATAACGAAATTCAAGACCAGATTCACCAGGATCCCAGGCTCCACAAAGCATGCCTTACACCCGGCAGCACACCCCAGGCACAAAAGCACAGCGAGGATCACTTGGGGAAGATCTCACCCTTAACTTTTTTCCCCCAACATCTGTGCCAATGCACCACCCAGCGTCAGAAACAAGAGGCGGTTTATTCCAGCACAACAATCAACCCTCTCTACACCATCCTGCGAGCACAAGAGACGCCAGCCTGGCTGGGCACAACAAGGGCGAGCAACCCACAGACTTATTTTTACATTTCCACCGCAGATTTCTACCCACCCCCCAGGTGAGACGAGGAGGAGAGCCGGCAGCCAGCGAGCAGCACCTCCTCTGCACCCCCCCAGCACGCAGCAGAGCTGAGGGCTGACCTGGCAGACACCCACCCAGCCCGGTCCCCCCCCACCACGTCACCTCCTCTATAAATACCCCACCGACAGGAGGTTGCTACAGCAACAGCGAGGAGGCGAGAGGGATGCGGCCGGGAGCGGAGGATGCTGCAGTCGCACATTTGTGTCTCCCCCGGGCTCCCCCCATCTCCGCCCCCGCTCCCATCGCTGATGTCAGTGGAGGGAATCGTGCCGGTACCGCTGGCGTGCGGCCACGGCCCCGCAGAGCTCCAGCGGGCACGGAGGGCAGCGTCCCCCTGCCAGGGTGGGGGCACAGGTATGGCGGGGGGATCCACAGCAGGGACAGTGCACGGCCACAACTGCTCGGGCTGCTCTGTG
>WBMW01000436.1:166382-209991 GCA_013396635.1 Penelope pileata
GAGCGGAGGGGTGGGCGGGCCTACGCGATCCTTCCCCAATCCAAAAGGGACAGGGTGCGGATATAGCCAATGGGATAGCGCTATGTGGACGCAGAGGCTGCTGGGAGTCGTAGTCCCAAGCGCGTTGCGGCGCCGCGGTTCGTGCCGCGGGCGGCGCTGCTGGGCCGCGGCCGGGGCCCGGTGAGCGCCTGCGGCGAGGGCGCGGCCGTGCGCACCCCGAGCGGCTCTGGGAGGCCATCAGAGCTTCACACGCTTTATTTCCCTCCATACCGGCTGCCGGCCCCCCAGGGCCGCCGGAGCCCCGCTGGGCCTTGTGCCCGCTCCGCAGGGGCCGGGCGCTCAGCTGCGGGCTGCCGGCCCGCGCTGCCCCGCTGCAGGAGGGCCCCGCACCGCCCATGGCCTCGGCCTCCATCCCCAGCCCTGTGCGCTGCCCTCAGGCCGGCCGCGGGGAAGCAGCCCCTACGGCACCGCCGGCCTCACTGCCTTCCTCTTCATCCTCCTCATCCTCTTCCTCTTCTTCCTCTTCCTCCTCCTCCTCGCTGTCCGAGTCGTCGTAGAGGCAGAGCGTGGCCTGCACCGGGAAGTTCTCCAGCAGCTTCTCCCCGACGCTGTACAGATAGTCGAAGGACTGGGATCTGGGCCACAGCAGCCTGTGCGTGGGGAGAGAGTGGCCGTGAGGGCCCTGTGTGCCCCCTGCCCCGGGGCACCATGGCGGGGACGTACCTGACCGGGTGGCGGAAGAGCAGCAGCGCTTTGTCAGGGCCACCATCCCCTGCGGTGCCGAGAGCCTGGGGAGACACACAGCCCTCAGAGCTTTCCCTCCCGTCATTGGGGGGGTTACACCCACAGACACACAGCGTCCCCGTGGGGCCGGACCCCTCTGAATCGGCGCTTTCTCTCTGCTGAACAGATTTAGGTCCCTACGCCCCCGCAGCGGAAGCTGGCATCTAAACCCCCCACGAGGGCTTTTTGCCAGTGTAATCTCCCCCGTTGTGCCCAGGCGCCCCGCTAACCCCCTGAGGAATGCCCGCCGGGCTGGGAACAGGCCTCCCTTTCAGGCTCCACAGTGCGGCCGTGTTGGCGGTGGCTGGCACTGCCCTGGCATGGCCGCAGGCTCAGGGCGATGCGCTGGGGATGTGGGCACCCAGAGCAGCCCCTGCTCACCCCTTCTCCTCACAGGGATCGTCCACCCTCCGTGCGGGCTTGGGGCAGGAGGTGTCAGGGCGCAGGCACCTGGGGGACAGTGCCGCTCTGCTCAGCCCTCACAAGGGGTATGGGAGTGTGGGGCTGAGGGGTGATTTTCTGCCAAATGGGGACCCCAACGCCGCCAGTGGGAATAAGGAGGCCCCAGGAAGGAGCACAAAACTCACAGTGTCCGTCTGCTCCCTCTGCTGCTCCATCACGTCCTCCTCCCGGGGCAGCCACGGTCTCCAGAGAGGAATGGCTCTGGGGGAGGACAGCAGGAGGAGCACAGTGGCCTCTCTGGCTTGTCTGGCTTGTCTCCCCTTGCCCTGCTCACTTCCACCCCAGCCTCCCACCCCAATCTTGCCTGCACGGCTCAGCCCCTGCCCTGGTGCCAGGCACCACGTGGGTGCCCTCCCACCACCCAGCCCGTGCTCCCCTCCCTTCAGGGATGCCCAGCTTTGCTCCCCAGCCTCTGCACTCTCAATGCTGGCATCACAGGGTCCCCACCTGAAGCAGGAGTAGCACAGCCTTCTCCCAAACCCACCTGGAGCCTTCTCGCAGCCGTTGNNNNGGACAGGGAGCGGGGTGTTGTGGAAAAGCAAAACACAGAAGGGAAAAGTTAGACACCATTTGTGAGAAAATCCCCAGGGGTGCCGGGGGGGGGAACAGGGGAGGGCAGAGATAATTAACGAGGATGATGAAGTGCTCTTTGTGGCCATTTGCATAAGGGAGAGGGGATTTGGGGAAGGGATGGGGAGGGCTGGGGCATCACGGTGGGCATGGGATGGGGACAGCAGGGTGGGCATGAGGGGGACATTGTGATGGGCTGTGTGAGCACAGAGCAGCCAGGAGGTGGGTGAGGGGATGCTCAGGAGAGGGCAGGGGGGAGGACAGGTGGCAGGGGACACAGCCGCAGCCTCACAGGGCTGGGGGCAGCTGCAGCTCGGAGCTGGCAGCAGAGTGGCAATTCCTCTGCCGAGTTCACACAGCCCGCCCAGAGCTGGCTGTCCCCTCCCGGCGAAACGGTTCACTGTGATGAGAGATGTCCCTGCCCACGGCACGGCGGTTGGATGAGATGATCTTTGATGGTCCTTTCCAGCCCAAATCACTTTATGATCCTATAATTTGCTGGCACTGTGCTTGCCTGTGCTCCCTGCCCGCCTGGCTTTCCCAAGGCTTTCTGAGATGCCCGGGTGCTCAAGGCGAGGTGCTGCCTGCGAGCAGGTCACCTCCCGGTCCTGGGAGAGTTTCAGTTTGGGACAAGGAAAGAAAATAGCAAATGGTCCCTGCTGTAGCTCTGCCAGCAGTGTCCAAACACCGGCTCAGGCTTGGCTCTGAGCACAATTTGTCACCAGGGGCCCTCCCTGCCCCTGTCCATCTGCAGCAGCCGGGGAGCAGGAGGGGGCACGGCGCGAGCGCTGCCCTCATTACTGTCCCCATTTGCTCCTCATTTGGGCCAGGAGTCTTACAATAACAAACCCTGGGGAGGACGAGCAAGGCCGGGGAGCTCGACCTGCTGGTATTTTGCTGCCCTGCGATCCTAGCACGCAGCCAGGAGTGGGCACACAGGATGGAAACACCATGGTGACCCATAAGTCGGGGTGCTGGGGTGCACAGGACACCTCACCACGCTGCCCCACGGCCAGCTCGGCCTCCAGCCGCTCTCCCCTCGCTCTGACCAACCCTGGACCCAGGGCTGCTGTGCTCCCTGAGCTTGGCATCACCACCAAGGGCACAGGGCACTCACAGCCAGCACGGATGGAGGGCGAGGGAGGAATTTGGCTTCATCTCTGCAGCCAGTTCCCGTCCTTGGCTCTGCTCCCTCCACTCCACCCCATCTCTTCTCACCGCCTTTCCCCCACGCACCACCAGCCCCTCCAGCCCGCTATCCCCAGCCACTGAGGCAAGCACCTACCCTGATAATTAATAGCAAACAAGTGAAACAAGGCATCCCAGCTCCCCAATCCTTCCTGACGCCGAAAGGGTTTAATTCTGATCTGCAATAAGCCTCTGATCCAGGCTGAGATTTGTGGATGGATTTCGCAAAGCCGACGCGAACGGTTCGCAGTCCCTGATCCCCCAGCCCCGAGGAGCCTCCTCCAGTCCCGTGCAACTGCAGCTGCCCTCGGCCCCGCACCGCATCTCCACCACCTCTGTAAGTACAGAGTCCCTCGCGTGCCCCGCTCTGCCAGCACCCCAAGCACCCCGGGTGTTCGTTTTGCAGCAGCACCCCTAAGATCAAGCAGATGTATCTTGGGTTTGAGCGTGCAAAAGGAGACAAAAGTCAGAAAACTTTGGGAGCAAACACTGGAGGTGCTGAGGGCAGGGAAGGGAGCAGAGGCTCCGGGAGGGGCTGCACCCGCAGCCAGCAGCTTTCCCAGGGCAAGAGACTGCTGGCCAGGCTGTATCTGTGCGGTTTGGTGTTTCGCAAGAACCGCAGCAGGGGGAATTTTGAAACAAGGTGAAGGGAAAACAAACCATCCTGTGTCTGCCAAATGCCTGCTGCCTGCTCCGGAGACAGCAGAGGGGAGAAACAACCCCCCTGGCACCAGCACCCACACGCTGCATCCCTGCACCCCGCTGCAGGACGCGGTGCTCCCAGAGGCTGGCATGCACGCACCGCAAACACACTGTGCCTGATTGCTGTCCTCCGTGCACCTCCGGGCTCTCCCAGGGATGCAGGTGTCACTGTCACCTCTCTGTCACCATGACATGGGAGGGCCAATAGCTGCGATCCAACCTCAAAGAGAGCACATCCCTTTGCCCCATCCCCGCTGGAGCCTCCACAGTGTGGGGTGGGTGGATAGCAGCAGGTGCCTTGAGCAATGCCCTTCCTCTGCTGGGGAAACCACCACCCTAGATCACCTCCAGCAGGTCCCAAACGAACACCACCCCCACAGCATTTTGGCTTCTTTTTTTGCCTCGGGACAGCGTAGCAGCAAGGGAGTATTTCCATTAAGTACAACACCGGGTGAAGGAAGAGGTGGCTGGGGAGGCTGGCAGCAGGACACACCATCCCATGGGAGATGGCCCAGCAGAGACCCGCTGGGGACTGACCAGTGGCACAAGGGAGAGCTCTGGCAGCCTGCCCGGGCAGCACCGCGCTGCCTCTGAAGCCTGCCTGGGAAGATAACAGAGGTGAAAGGGTGCTTGGCGTGTCTCCGCAGGCTCGGGTCAATCGTTAATCGGGGAGGGATTGCTTTCCACTCTTGGAGGTAACTTCTCCTCCCCCCGGCTCCCCCCACGCACCCGTGCCCGCACAAAACCAGCACCCACGGGAGCGGGGCGAAGCTACGGCGCGGCGAGAGGAGCTGCCAGCAGGGCCATGGGAAGGTGAGCACGCAGGGCAGCTGACACCCGGCCCAGCCATGGTCTCGATGGGACTCCAGCTGGTGGGCTACACCGTGGCCTTCCTGGGCTACATCGGCACGCTGACGACCACGCTGCTGCCCAACTGGAAGATCAGCGCCTACATCGGCTCCAGCATCGTGACGGCCGTGAGCTTCACCAAGGGGCTGTGGATGGAGTGTGCCACGTACAGCACGGGCATCACCCAGTGTGACATCTACAGCTCCCTGCTCAACCTGCCCCCCGACGTCCAGGCAGCCCAGGCCCTGATGGTGAGCTCCTGCGCCGTCTCCTCCCTCGCCTGCCTCATAACCGTGGTGGGCATGAGGTGCACCGTCTTCAGCCAGGGCTCGCCAGCCAAGGACCGGGTGGCAGTGGTGGGCGGCGTGGTCTTCATCCTCGGGGGGCTGCTCTGCTTCATCCCCCTGGTGTGGAACATCCACGTGGTGCTGCGGGACTTCCACAACCCCATCCTCCCCGACAGCACCAAGTTTGAGATGGGGGAGGCTCTTTACCTGGGCATTATCTCCTCTCTGCTCTCCCTCATCGGCGGCTTCATCCTCTGTGCCTCCTGTCCTCCCCGGGACCCATCGGGCAACTACTCACCCCGGCTGCTGGCAGGCAGGAGCCCCCAGCCCTCCATCAAACAGATGCAGAAGACCAAGAGCGAGTTCAGCTCCTACAACCTGACGGGATACGTGTAGCGGCTGCGGGGCCCCTGGCTGGCACCTCTCCCAGCTCCCCAAAACACCTGGGCTGGCACCGAGGGAACACAGCAAGAGGAAAGGACATGGCAGTGCCTCCCACACTCAGACCTCTTGCTCGCTTGGGGGTTTTGACTCTGGTCACCTCGTGACTGCTCCTAAATCCCAGCTGATGGTGAAGGACCCTGAATCCAGCTTCTGTTCCCACTTTGGTGCCATCAGCCCGCAGCAGCTGCCCCCATGAGCCAGCTGGAAGCGCACCCACAGCCCAGCATGGCCAAACCCAGCCTGCAGCCCACCGAGCTGGCAAGGACAGCGAACTTGTGCCCCTGGGGCTCACCCGCTGGCTCCGGAGGTGGGGGTGGGATCAGGGCACCCACATGGGCCCAGAATCATTGCAGGGAGGTGGGAGGTGGGGAGGGAGTGTTGATTGCAAACTGATGTCGCAATAAATCCATGTTTCTAGATGGGCTGTGACTGAGCTTTCCTCTGGCACCACGGGGGCCCCCCAGCACCTCGCCAGCACGGCTGTGCTCACCGCTCGGTGCATCCATCCTGCAAAAGGAGCCCCATCCCTTGCTCTAGGCTTTGTAGGAGATGAGATAAAACACAGAGGGATCCGGCAGGTGGGTCCTGAGCTCGGGGATCCCTGCAGGGGCAGGTTTGGGATGGGACAGCAGGGCCAAACCTCCCCACAACCCTTTAGCATCAGTGCGATGCACTGTGCAGTTGCGGCCCCAACAGCTGGGAAGGGTCTGGGTGGGGACTGCTGGTGGTGCTGAGCAAAGCCTCGTGTGCCGGGGCAGAGGGGCAGAGGGGAGGGTGCAAGGTGCAGGCAGCCCGGCACGGCTGCCCATGGAGGAGCGAGAACTGTTCAACCCACCTCCAACATCCCCCAGTCTCACATCCCACTGCCAGAGGCGAGATAACCCCTGCACCCAAGGGGTTTCCATCCACCTGCCAGCCCCTCATAAAGCAATTTAGATCAGGCCCCCGAGAGGAAGGCACTACGTTCCCCACCAAGACGTCACCGTTAACCTTGTGTCGGTGAAGCCACGTTTACCTGTGGGGCTAACACACACGCTCCCGATAACAGCGTGAGTCATGGTTTTTCCCTTCCTCACCGAGGAGGATGCTCATTATCAGGGACCACAGTGGATTTCAAGGCAAAGGCTGTGCACCTGCCTTTCCAAGGCCAGCGGGCAAAGCGTGGGCCTGGCTGAGTTACTCATTGCTGCTCTGGGAAAGGAGAGGCCCGGGGTGACGGGGGTGCAGGAGCTGCGGGCTGCCGCGAGCTGCTGTGTGCTCAGGAGCTGCGTTTCACTCAAGGCCTTCAGCCGTAAATGTTTTGCTTGCTGGCAGCTGATGCAGTGAGAAGGAGGTGGGAAAATATTTGGCAAAGAGGCTTCCTGCTGGAGAAGAGGAGGAATGCTCGGTCCTCGCCTCCCACCCAGGCCCAACAGCACGGCCTGTGTCTGCGGGCAGACGTTTGCTTAATTAAACAAGGGGGCGTTTGAAAAGCTCCATTTAGAGTTTCCTTGCTGCTGGGCTTATTAATGCTATAGTTCCAGCAGCAGCAGGGAGGATTTCTGGCTTTCGCACAGCGGGCAGGTGCAGCCAAAACCAACGCACAGGAACGCCCTCGGTTTGGGCCCAGGGCTGCTTGGAAGCGTGCTGACCCCGAGGAGGGGCTCTGGGGCCAGCCCCACCACAGACCCTGGCTTCCCCACAGGGAAAAAGGAAGGACACTGGGTGCACCAACGCAGCGGTGGTTATCTCTGCCTCGTGCAATAGCCACGTTCCCCGTTACTGAGATAAGCCGGGTCCTTGAGGCCGGGCTGGATGCGGCCCAGCCCTGGGGCCAGAGAGGACAGCGAGCATGAGGCCTTGCTTTGGGCAGCGGAGCTGAGCAGGCCGTGGTGCAGAGCCAACCTCCACAGCTCCCCACCGTCATGGCGGGGAAGGCACGGAGGAGCAGGGTCATGCCAGGGGACATGAGCAGAGGGGTGGGGAAGGCGCAGGGATGACGCCGTGGCCTTGCAGGATGGCGGGAGCCCCTCGCCAGGTGCTGGTGACTAATCCTCTGTCATAAGGAAGAGCGTCCTTCCCCTCTTACCTGCTGGCTCTGGACAGTGCCTCTAATGAAGAAGGGGGGCAATAAAGGATTAAGGCGCCCTTATCTTCAGAAGAAATAGAGGCGTTATAAACACCCAGCACACAAACCTGCAGTCACACCTGGGCCGTGGGCTGCGACCTCAAGGGACGGTTACAAAAAACGTCTTTCAGTCACACCGCTCCCTCCTCACTTCCTCGTCAGAAGAGGAAGGACACGTGCCTGGCCCCAAGGCCTCTGCAGCCAGCCCCCACTGCTACCCCTGCCCCCGACCAGCATGGAGGGCCCTCCGTCCTCCCTGGGCATCCCACAGCACGTGAGGAACCGGTGAACAGGGGGCAGCCTCAGGTGGATCCCACACCATCACGTAGGCCCCCAGGCAAGCAGAGGTTGGCTCCTTCTGCCATCCCACGTCCATCTCTTGTTCCCACCTAGGGCAGCGGGTCTGAAGCAGCAGATGGTTGGTGCAGGCTCTCCAAGCAGTACTGGACCAGGTGCTGGGAGAGGCCACGTACCCCCTGCACAACCCAGGGAAGCACTCGGAGAGGAGGGGTGGGAGGGGAAGAAAATTCAGGCCAAGTTCCTGATGGGCCAAGGCACTTGGAAGCAGCCTCCACATTCCTCGGCCCTCCTCCTTACCCCAGCTGCCTCCCACGCTGCACCACAGCCTCCTCAGCACACCAGGGACAAAACTCTTCCTTGGCCGGCAACAACACTCATCCCTCACCTCCATAGGCTTCACCAAAGTGTGGGGATGGCCCTGCCTGGAGCTGGGACACTGAGGTGGGACTGTTGGTGCCCAGCTCTCCTGGTTCAATGGGAGACTTTGCAATGCAGGTGAGGGTTATCGAGAAACGAGCTCTTCCTCAGAAAACACCTTGAATTGGAAGAAAAGCCTCATGGCTTTCCATATTCCTCCTGGAATTGGGCTGTTTAAGGGAGTTTTAAAGGATCTTTCAATGTCTAAAGGAAAATATGAGGGAAGCAGGGCAGAACAAACTCCATGACACAGAGGGGAAACAGACCTTTGGGTGCACCACAGGAGATGGCTAGAAAGCACCTTCCTGGCTGGGGTTGATCAATAGTTCAGAAATTTATCAGGAGAGCTATAAAACCTATTTACCTTGTAAAATCATATATTGCATCCGGTAAGGGGACACAGAGGTTTGATCTTCCAGGTGTTACATCAATATCACTATTATATTTTTCCGTAATCTAAACCTAATCTACACTGCAGGAGCAATCACAGCGAACCCAGCACATATGCCATCTGTAGCAGCAAGAACAGCGTCAGCAGAGCCTGCATCAATTCAGCCAGCAAAACAAGGTTTATCAGTGAGAAACACTTGTACAGGAGTGTCAACAAACGCTATACCAGGGACTTTACAGACGTTTTGGTGGAAGCAGACGTCTCCAGACAAATTATCTCCTGGAGGACTGGGAAAGCTGAGCAGTTGTACTGCTGAGCTCTGGTTAACAGGCAGTTTGCTGCAAGGAAGAGATCCAGAGGGTCCTGAACACTTTTAGATGAACCAACAGAGCTGTGACCATGTAAACCAGTCCACAGGGTTATCCCAAGCAAGCCTGTTGTCTCCACGTACAGGATATACAGGGACATTTGAGGGCTGCAGCCCAGGGGCACCAACATTTTTGCAGCTGTAACCTAGGTTTGTACTTGAAGAAGCTCAGCCTGAGCCCCTCCTGGCTCCCAGCCACGCTGCACAACTCTGGGAGCACAGGAACCGGCCCTGGGGCTGCCTCTTGTCTCTGCTCAGGATTTCAAAGGAAGGGTGTGATTTCGTGTAGCTTTTCCCACCCCAGGGAACTAATCTTTCCTTGAAGCAGGTGCCTTTTTTTTTCCCCAGAATTTACGATAGCCTCAGTTTCTGGGATGGCCGGCTTGCTAAAAAAGGCTAAAAGCAGGACAAGACCCACGTCACAGAACAGCACGACTGCATGGAACCTGCTTCCCTAGAAAGTTTCTCTGTAGGTTTCTCAGGTCATCAGAGCAAAGTCCCACAACACCAGCTACACTTGGCAGATAATCCCAAAATTGCTCCAACAAATGTACTTTCATTATCCCATTTTTGAGCCTTTTCCTTTTGGGGGAAAAAAAGCCATAGAGATGCCCAAGGTGTGCAGGCATTGCAGAGCTAAGGCCATCGCTGGCTCCATCACGACCTTGCTGCTCCCGTGCCCTTTGAGTCATTCCAGCATGGCTTTCCTGGAAAGACCACACTGCCCTTCGTCTTTAGATTTTCCACTGGCTGCAGCATAGGCCAGACATCAAATCTACAGAGCAGGGAGGAAGAGGGGGCAATTCATCTCCGTTCAGCCCTCTTTTCCCTGCTGTTAGGCACTTCCTCATTGGCCTTCTGATGTTCCGAACTCACCTTATTGCAACGGTGCTGCCAGATTGCAAGGCTGCTCTCTCCATCTCCACTCCGGCAGAGGCAGTGAGGGCTGTACCCCACCCTGGGGGGGCACAGATAAGGCACAGCAGATGGCAGAAGCAATTCACTCCTTGCTTTGAAGGCAAGGAGCACAGACACTGCAGGACCTGGGAGTTCCTCAGCACAGGTAACATCCCAGGCCCTGCTCACAGTTACAGCTCGCTCCCAAAAACTGAGCTAGCCCCTCTCCCAGGTGTGCTACAGGCACTAGCATCCCGTGTGTGCCCCGTGGGCTGACTCTGGCTTGTAAGTCTGCAGGTGAAATAGGTCAGTGTTGCTGCACAGGCCACTTGCAGCTGGTTCTCCCAACTTCAAGGCTTGTGGCTGAGTAAAAGCCTCACAAAGGGAATAACCATGCTCAATCTTCCAGGAAGAGATAAGTTTATCCGCCGCTGTCCCTGAGCACAGCTACCCTTTCCCGTGGGAAATCTCTGTGAAAGAGAAGGAAGCTGCCCGCAGAACAGGGCTGGAACTCCCAGCAGGGATGGAGTGAGCTGCACCACACAGCAGCAGGAGCCAAGGGGAAACAGGGCACTGCTCTTCCCCAGCTCCTCGCACCTGCACGGCTCCCACGCAGGGCTGGGAAGCAGGGGCAGGACAGGCTGAGTTTCCCCACCAAACCTTGCCAGGGTGCCTGCTGCCCCAACGGCTTCACAGCATGGTACTGACAGGGAGGACCTGGAGAGCGGTGGGAGCAGAAAGCTCTGCCAAAGGCCTTATCTTTTAAGATGCTTTACTGACCTCCTCCCTACAATAAGTATTTATCTTCACTATATAGCTTAATTCCCCCAAACTACTATGGCATCAGGCTCTTGGCACAGGCACTAGTCACTGTGCTTTGAAAGATGCAGGAGAGAAGTGCCAAGTTTCAGAGCCAGGTACTTTGATATCAGCTTATCTACTAAGGGAAATAAATAGCTGTACTGTTTGCCAAGTTACACTCATTTAGGAAATGCTCCATCACGTATTTTCTGTGTTATTTCTTTAGACTGAGCAAAAAAAAAAAGAGAAAAACGAATCAGCTCAAGAAATGTCAGAGACCCACGTACTGCTGGAGAGAGCACGTATTTTGCCTTGCTGGTAATGCAAGACACAGGGAGGTGAGAGGATGAAACCTGCTCGCTGTTCCCAAGCTGTTAAACACTTCTGTAGGCTCACAGATCTCTGCCAATCGATGCTTGCATCAAAGCTGCCCTTTACTTCCCACCTCCTCATTCAGAAAAGCTCATTCCTATCCCTAACACCCAAGTGCCTGCTTTCTGCACGTCATGCAAGCACGGTACCCATTCCCTGGGTGGCAGGAACAGCTCTGAGCTGTGCAGGCTCTGCCATGGCTCTCGAAGCTGCAGCAGCTGAGCTCCTGGAGATGGGGTACAGCTGCACCTGCCATGCCAAGCATCAGGGATGCCTGTAAATAAGCTTAGAATGAACTAAGGTCAAGTAGTGTTAGGGATAAACTTCAGATCCCAGAGCTAGCTTAGTGGGATGAAATAAAAAAGATGCAAAGGAGAGCAGCCGCCACTAAGATTGCTGGCTAACACACATGGAGAGCAAGGCTCAAAGAGGTGTGGGCATTTCCTGCTTCAGCAGCAGCTTTGGAGAAGAAAATAAAGCTCTGTCTCTTCCCATACCCAGGGCAGATGATTCAAAAGTAGACTGGCTTATGGGATAGAGTTTCCTAGCATGGCCTGAAGCAGGGCAGCTCCCCAAGGTTGCTGCCTATGCAAAACCATATTGCATGGAACTGCAAAATTGACACAAGTGTCCCTAACGCTGTGAAAGGAAACTTCGATTTGTTGAGATTTCCTGGTGCAGGCTGAATCTCCTGAACAGCTCCATTGAAAAGTAAATGCCAGGAGTGTGTTGTCCTATGGTTTGAGGATCAGATGACAAGATGTTCAAAAGAAAAGAAGGGGAAAAATAACATTCAAACCATGAAGAATGGAGGGAGATAAGGGAGCTACCTTCAAACTCAAGTGTTACCACCCGCAGCACTAACCTGAAAACACAGCAGGCAGCACAAGCTGAAAATGTCAAGAGCTCATAGAAGCAGACCTGAGAACTGGGAACACCAGCTAGAAACAAACCAGGAGTCAACCCAAAAGACAGGAAATCAAGAACTGTAGACATAGGCATAGCACCTAAAGACTGTAGGAAAAAACCCACACTTGTATACACACGTCCTTTCTATCTGCACTAGCAACAGTGAAAGTTGTGCAGTAATGCACACGAGTCCAGGCACAGGGGAAAAGGACACAGCAAAGTCCTTACCACGCAGGATGAGGCACTCTGTCCACACAGCCTTGTTGCTCAACTCTGACTTTCGGGCAACACATACTGGTGACACCACCTAAGCCAGCAGTTTCTGTCACATGGTCTCGTGACTTTGCAGGATAAATGAAGTGTTCAAGTCAAGTCAAAAGAGCAGTGCTGTGCTGGCCACACACACACCCTTGTCCTCCCACACCCACCACCTGTGCAAGAGGACGTGCTTCAGGAAGGACAGTGGACACAAGGCTGCGAGAGGGAGATCTCCACAGCTCCTTTAACTGTATACCTGTAGGAAACCACATTTGATTCAGGAGATAAATACAGGCTTGAACAACAATGACAAACTACCACAGGCACTTGCCCTCGCCCTTACTTTCTTCCCTCCACCATGCTGGAGAGAGGGCAGGGAGCTACAGCATCCTTACATCCCTGTGTCCTGTGTTGCGTCTGGCTGCTCTCAAACCCCACGTCTGCCTCATCTTTCTACACTCCCTGGGCCAAAAAGGTGGTTGTGCTGCTGGCTAGAGAACAGCCTAAGAAAGCAGGTCTGGAAAGGAAGTCTGAAGGAGGAGCTCCCACGCAGGATAGCATCTGTTGAAAGAAGCTGGGCTTAGCCACGCTAGCCCAGAGCCTTGCAGCAGATCTGACTGCAAGCCCCAACGTCACCGTGCCACCAACTGTTCCCATAGCTACATGGGAAGATAAATTTAGTTCAAGGAACCTTGTGTTGCTACATTATTTAACAAACAGACGCACTCAAGATGAAAATGCAGGCAGGGACCCAGTTTAGCTGCTTTGTGGGCTGATGGGGCCTACAGACTCAAAGCTGCTTTGCAGAGTGAAAAGGCCCAAACCCTGAACCTTGCCACCACGCTGCCCTAGCAGTGTCCCTCCCAGTTACATGCTAGGCACAGGAGGGCTCAGCACAGCCACAAGCTGTGCTCCCCTGGGATAGTTCTTACAGCCTTTGTCAAGCTTTCCCTGCCTCTCTGCTACTCAATGGAGTGCCAAGGAGCACAGCAGAGGCCATCGGTGCTGTCCACTGGCAGGGCAGGACCTGGCCACGCTCAGAGCCGTGCCTGTGCTGCCATCCCCGCTGCTCACACCACCTCCAGGTTTCCACACCCTGGGGAACCCCAGTGACAGGGAGCAAAACAACCACGCTGGCCCTGTCAGAGCAGGAGGGTGAGGAGAACCTCCTGTCCCACCAGAACGATGACCTAGAGTGAAAATGAAGAAACCACGGATTTATTGATGCTACTGTACAAAAGGCACGGTGACAGGAGAGAGATGACCATTAGGATATGTTTGTTTTCTCCAGTAAAATCTGCAGGATCTCATCCACCTGATCTGACTCGAAGTCAATATGCTGGAGCTCCAGGCTGGGGATGATGAATGAGAGAAGCCAGCTCACATTCACACGCAGCTTTTTAAGTTTCTCCATGACACTGTGGGTAAGGGGAGAGAAGTAAAGAGAGTGTCAGAGGTGAGAGCTTGGACCTGATTGCCCCCATCCCATCAACAGCTGCCGCCCTCCCTGCCAGGAGCACCACGTGCACTGGGGTTTCCTTGCTGCATCCCATTCTGATCTCCAAGACAGACCCAGCACTTTGCGAGGGATCGAGGGATCCAGCAACAACGTGCCACAGTGTGGGACTGACACAGCACGGACAAAGCACTTTTCTGTAGGGCACCTTTGAAGCCTGATCAAACAATTTGCATCCGTTTGCTGATTCCACCCCCTCACAACAGCAGATCCAGTTATAATCCCATTACCTACACAGCAGAGCCATGGATACCAGGGATGCAGCGTCCTATGGAAAGGGCAGCCCATGCCTACTCTTGCCCTCTCCCCCAGTTTTAAGGAAAATGGGGACTGCCAATCAGTCCACAGTTCTGACCTCTTCACATCTCCTTCTTCCGGGCCCCTGCCAGAAATCTGTGCCTCCCAGAGCATCTCTAAGTGCATCTTTGTATCCTTGAGTCTCTCCATCAGTTTAGATTTTTCCGTGGACTTCACCACCTTTGCTTTCAGCTCCTGCAGCTTAGCTTGGCAGTAAACTATGCGTTTTTTGTTCCAGTAAAAGCCTTCCACCTTCTTAGCTCTGAGGGCTGCCAGTTCCTTTTGGCTTTTCAATAACTCTGTTTTCAGGTAACACTTCTCACGCTCGATTTCCTCCACCTGAAATGCGAGGAGGACGCATGCACAGGAATGGTATCAATCAGCAAGACAAAATGAGTTTTGCCAGGCCTGAAGGAGAAGCTAAAAGTCAGACAGACCAAGGAAGCAGCCTGCTACACTCTTTATAGAGGTACCTCTCCTCCTCATTCCACTTTGACCCACCCTCTCCAAAACCCTCCCAGCTAGCAGGGATGCACAGCCACACATTCGTTACCTTCCACTGGAGCAAATCCCGCTCTACAGAAATATTCTTCAGTTCCACTGCTCTACTCCTGTCCTCCTGCTCTGTTATATCCTCCTGCCCCTGTTTGCTGAAGACTTGCAATTCTTTTCGTTCTCTGTCTTCATCACCGAGGGCTTTCTCCACCTTTGATCTGAGAAGTTCCTGCTTCCATCCAAAAGGCCAGAGCTGAATGGGAGCTCCACTGCTTGTAGTAGCATTCAAAACAGTAACAGCTGCCAAAAATGGTCTCTTGTCTGTGTCCTTTGTGCTCCTGCATGCACTTACACAAGCACTCGGGTCTGCAGCCCATCTTTCTGCTTTTAATTTTGATGTTTGCTTTTCCAGTCCCCCCTGGATCACACCCATCTCCTTCTGATCTTTTCCTGAGCTACCAAGCAATGCTGGCATCTCTGTCTCAAGGCAGCATGCCTTGCTGTGTGACACACCGTTAGCAGGGCTGGTGTCCAGCTGCTCTCGGAGCAAACAGGTGTGCAAGCTGCCACCTACATTCACATCCTCCTGTTTTACGCACAAAAGTTTTTGCCTTTCTTGGTAAGGAACTGCAAAGCTCTTCTGAAGTGAGAAAGAATAGAGGCTGGGAGAAGTCCGGTCTGGGGGTGAAACCGCCGCTGTGTTCTCATCTCTCTCCAGTCTTTCTTTTTTTATGGTCAACTTGGGCTTGCTGGAAACAAGAAAGGAGGAAGAAGAAGGTGAGAGCAGGCAGGAGCACCCTCCCACCCATAGGGCAGCTGACCTTCCACCTCAGCAGCTGCTGCACTTGCAGCAAACTACCAAGCCCAACTACATCTGCCCAATGCGTTTCCTTACACGTGCCAGGCAGGAATGTTTCCAGTGGGCTGCCACTCTAAGACCCTTCTGCTATAAAATCACTTGGAGCACGTGTGTCCACGAACCCATCAGATCCATCAGAGCCCTGGATGCTTGACTTGTTTGTAGCACAAGTAAAAGCCTGACTTCAGGAAGGGAAAGGCCAGTCTATCTGCAAGACTGTCTTATGTACTAGGCCCTTTGGTGGATTCCCAGCAGCACGGGGCAAACAGATGACAGAACAAGGAATGTGGGCACAAGGAGCACAGGAAAAAGCAGGGAGAAGGGTAACAGGTGTAACAGGTGTGTTGGAAGAGATGAGCAACGCTGAAGTGCAAAGACATTGGTGCAGCCCCCTGAGCTTCTTCCTCCCCAGGATCCTGCACAGAAGAGCAGAAGCTCAACCCGATCTGCCATACGCTAACCAGGGGCAGAGGATCCCACAGGAAGAGGGAGAAGTGTTAACAGTCCACTTGACTGCACCGCATCCCTTCTCTGACACCAGCCCAGCAGCCTGAGAGCACAGCTCCGATGCGAGCAGCCGGTGGGCAGGCCCAGAGGCCAGGGAGAAGGAACAAGCGCGGGGCAGCCCCTCCGCTGCCACCCGGGGCAGAGGCAGGCGGGTGGTGCCACCGTGTGGGAGAAGCTCGCATTGCTCCCTCCGGCCGTGGGCAGGAAGTTTCAGCACGGTACAGACGAAATGACAAGCAACAGCTGAGGGAGCGAAGGAGATAATAGGAAAATGTTGAAATAAATAAATCACATCTCAGAAACAGACTTCAAGAGAATGTGAGACTTATCTAGAGAAACTCTCTCTGTCAGAAACATGCTTTCACCTTGGAAGCCAGGAGGTCTTCGGCTTCTCTAGGCTACAAATGTTCTTTGTACAGAGCAATTCCTGGACAGAATTCTCTGTCTGGGCAGTGGAAAGGCAGTCATGCTAGCTGCCACCCAGGACTGACCATGGGGCTGAAGAAATGCAAGCATGGAAATGAATTTAGGTCACAGGGATGTGAGGGTGTTAACACTGATACGGACAGACATTGGCTGAGCTAAAAACTTTGGAGGATTTCCACCCTGCTGCCCTTCTCTACCTGGACATGGGAGGACGAAGGAGTGTTTGAGTCCTGCAGAGCAGTCTCCCAACGATGGAAGGCAGAGGACAGAGCCACTGGCCCTGGCCAACATACTGCTTCCAACAAACATCTCACCAAGACTTTCCACACCGTCCTCACTATGTATTCCAACATGGGGACAGAAGAAAGAACATGTTGTGGGGCAGAAGTGTGCAACTTACCTTGCTGTTGAGCAGCCATCCTGCCCCCAAGGTCCATCTTCTCTCTGGGCTGTAGGTGTCTTTTGAAGAGGAAGGGAGAACATATCAGTCCCATCAGAACTCTTGTCCTCAGGCTCCAACTTCACATTGCAGGACACTGACGCAGAGGGCAACATCTGGGGAAGAAATGAGCTTTAAGAAGTGTAGAACAGCCCTCAACAAGTCAGCTACACCATGGGAAACCAACACTTAGCCAGGAGGAAAGAGGCAAAGTAAGACAACGAAGCCCCTTCTGAGCAAGTTCCACCAACTAGGTACTAAATCAAGATACCCCAGTGTTAACCATCCTTGGGACTCAGCCACTAGGGATCAGTTTCCAGTCCCACTAACATCCATTTGGCTACTAGGGACCAGCCTTGGTCCCAGCAGGCACCACTCCAGGGAGCTCTGTCAGCTGTAACCTGGCCTCCATGCAATTAACCAACTCATGCCAAATATACACAGGACCTGTCCACGGAGCAATGACTGCCCCCTTGCTACCCCACCATCCCATACCACGGGCAGCAGAGATGGCATTTCAGGCTGTAGAAGTGTATCTCCTTGATTTGGGGACACTAAGTTAGTTTCTCTGTGCTTCAGCAAGGCACTTGCTGCTGTGCAGTGAGAGAATTCATACTTGTAAAAGACAAACATGCAACAGACACGCCAGCTCTACATGCATGCGCCTGGAACAACATGAAATGACCACGCCACAGAGGAAATCTAAGCAAAGAGGAGAGAGAAGAACCTGATGCTACAACGTGGAAGAGATGGCAAACATGCGTGAGGACAGAGTTACTCCCACAAAGCCTCCAAGTCTCAAGCCAGGGCAGATTCTCCATGACAGTGACCAAAATCTCATTTACTTACAGGGACTGTACAAGGTAGGTTTATTAGAGATGGTGCACAGGAGAAAAATGGTGTGTGGGGAGAAAAGAGGAGTGAGAAATCCCCTGTCCTTACCAGGTTTGCCCTTCCCAATGAACTGAGAAAAAGACTAGTCTAGCACACGAAATGAAGGCGTCTTTGGGAAGGGGGCATGCAGAGGGACTAGGCTGGAGCTGGAGAGCTGAGGGAAGACATCTGAGCACAATGGCACAGTGCTGGGAGGGAACTGTCCTTACGGGACGGCCAACCTGATCACACGCTGCAGTATCCAGAGCTGCCCGGAAAACCCATCCTGGGCAGCTGTGTCCAAAAGACAGTTCTCCTGAAAATTCAAAACATCAGAGTCTTTATGTAACCAGTTAACCTGGAAATGGGAAAGGAGGCCATGCAGAAGCAGCTCTGCAACCCTAGCAGCAGCAGCAAGGAGCTTTCTGCATCCTCTTCCAGCAAGGAGTGGCAGAACAGGGTCAGGAACTGCCTTGGTCTGTTACTTCTAAGCTGTACACAAACACTCAAGTCTTATTTTATATGATGTTCCAACATCTTCATACATTGGCACCTCTCTCATCAGGAAGGAATGCGAACAGTGAGGCAGAGCTGAGAACCAGCCAAGCCTGAGATCATCTAGCACCAAGGCTTTCCCTGTGCTGGCTCTTACAGCCTTCTCCCACCTGTCTCACCTGCTGTTCCACGCTCTCCTCAGACAATAACGACCAATTCTTCTTCCTCTTTCCACCCTGCTCCCTAAAAACACAGAAGGGAAAAAATACAGCAAGATTCTCTTTGTTGTCACATTGAGGAGTAAAACACTCTGTTGCCAGGAGAAGAACAGGATACAGGAGAAGAGCAACACCCATCTCCTGCAGCAGAAGAATACGCTGCTGCTGCATAAGGGATGCCCAATGCCTCCCACTCCCTACTCCTTGTTCCAGGCAGCTGAGCTGCAAAGTAGGACTGGGTGTACTCACTCCATCTTGCATTTCTGTTTGTAGACGGGGCGGTTCTCCTCATCACTGTGTTCCAGCTCCTCGGGTACCAAACAGCTTCTACAACAAGAGCAGTCAACCATGTCTGAGTATGTGAAAGAACAGTTTGACTCCTCTCTCTCACCAAAAACCTCCATGGTTTGGACTTCTAAGCAACACCACCAATCCTTTAGGATTTCAGATAAAACAAGATCAAGAGAACAACTGAAAAATCAAACACTGTGCTTAAACGTTAGAGGGAAAAGGAGCCACTTGAACACCTAAATAAGATAAATGAAGAGCAACAAAGCTCACACTGTAAGGTAAACACACTATATAGCATGACAGACAGTTCTGCTTCTGTTTTGAACTGACAGAGAAATACATCCTAACCAGTGTGGGCAGTACAGATCACTAATATGAGCTGCATCAAAGGAAAGAAACTCACAGCCATGAGCTACGTGGCAACAGTCTAAAGGAAAAGCTCCCCCTACCACCACTACATGGTTGCAGCAATGTCCTGAAGCACAATATACAGAAAAGGTAACCACTCCTTTTCCAATTGTCACAAGCAGTGCCCAAATCCTTCCACTGAACTGTTGAGAACGTTCTTAGGTTTCCCTCCTCAGATAATCCTGCTAATTTAGACAGGAGCTGTACACCTAGGCAACCTTAATTACTCTTTCTACAATAACTTAGTAACCCAGTAACTTCGCCTGCTCTGTTCTGCCAGGACCTCGCAGTGTGACTGCTCAGTTGAACCAGGTCAGTCTGAAGGTACTCACAAATCCCACACAGCATTTGTCTGGCTTGACAAGGAACTGTCTCCCATCTGTAATCTGTGCTGCTTACTCTTCCAGATCACTGACTTCCAACGTAACAAGCAGCTTTAAACAGAGACACTCCTGTATCAGCTTCCCCTGATGAAAAGTGGCTTTATTATCTACTTTCTATGACATAAAAATGTACCCTCTCCTTCCAAAGCCAATGGATTCCTGTAATAGTTTATTATGAAGGCTATTTTATTTATCTTTGTGGAATGCCAAATTTCAATGGATAAAGGCAATTCAGCCACTTAGACTGGCTGCACCCTGGAATTAGTTGATCAGAGGAAAGGATTTTCCTTCAATAAAATCCAGACAGTTGGTCTTGGTCCCAAATCAGTTCTTTCTGCTTTGCACTTGAGTTGAAATTCTCGGTAAGGAAGTGTAGATTTTTAATTTTCCAACAGGTTAGCAGATCTCATAAAGAAGCCATATTTTGCTATTAGCAGTAACTCAATCAGCACATTTAACTAAAACCCACCCAATCCTACAGAAGCACTGTAGGAGTTAAATGGCCACCTTCCTCTAGCTCTAAGACTTATTTTAAATGCATCTGGAAAAAGAAAGCAAGCAGTGACCAAAGCAAAGATGCACTGAAACTGGCTCTTACTTTCACATTGCTTATTTTAAGGAATATGTGTATTCACAGGTGTGTGGAGGGAAAGCAGGAACTCATGCATTTGGCAGACAACATTTGTATTTCAAAGATGTGTGTGATGGAATGGAGAAAAGTCACCCAGGATCAATCTGCAAGTCCCCTACCTGTATTTGTGGAAGGGATGGAGATGACAAAGCCATTTTTCTGGTAATGATGCAGGGTCAGTTGAGTTGGGGAGCTTCCTCCACTTCAGACACTCTTCACATTGCACCCACGTCTGGTCTGGTCTGTTTCTGAAAAAAACAACACTCAGTCTGAGTACCCAAAGTGCAGATTAAACACCAGCAAAGACCACTCTGGATGGTCTCCGCTCTCCCAGGGGCAATCTGCCCATGGTGTGGAATCCCTGCCAGTAACCACGTGGCCAAACTCTACAGACTCAAATTTCAGTTCCCTACATGAAGGGGGGGCCCAGTCACCCCTCCACAGTCTCTGTCCCTCCTGGTGGCACACCCCCACCTCACCTTGGCCAAGGGAAACCCCAGGCCTTTAACGCTGGCAATGATGAGAGCATTGGCAAGCTGGTTCTTACGCTATTAGACAAGCTGCATCCATGTTTCCTGAGTTCATCTGTTTCATCGTTGCCTTCCAATAGTTGTTGAGTTTCTGTCCCAGCGCAAGAATCATCCTCCTGGAAGGAAGACCTCCATAAGAAGTTGGGTAAATCCCACTGGCTCAATGGGCAGTGCAAGGAACAACCAGGGAAAAGACAAATCCTTTCCCCGAGAACTTGACTCAGACTTGCAATTCCAAGTTTTAGGCTGGCCCTACAGTCTCACCCACCCTACAGCTGCAAAAAACAGACCATTATCATCATAAAAAACGTTAGGCCATCGCCAAGAGCTGTTCCACTGCCTCAAACCTCAACCTCACTGGTGTGGGACAGCTTCAGTATTCAGAGCCACATGCACTTCCCCTCAAAACCAGAGCAAAGCCCAGGCCTCCCAGGGGACCCAGCACACAGGGAGCCATTCACTCTGGTCACAAATGTGTGTGTAGTATAAACTTGCTAGACTGCATCAAATGGCCATTCCACACTTTTGCAAGCTAATGAGGCTTGACTGATTAGCTCTGCACAGACTCTGGCTTGCCCTCCTCCCATCACAATGCAAAAAAGGGGCTGCCACCTCCTTGTGCTATTGAATACACATCACAGCACGGGGTCACACCAGCGAGAGCAAAGGGCACAAAGAGCTGTGGCTGGGCAGTCTCCATTTCAGAAGAGACCCCAGCCACCCTCGGTACTGAACATGCAGCCCAACCCCAAGAAAACTCTTCCTGCAACTCAGTCTGCAACAGGGTGCAGAGAGCTGGATGCAGGACATCAGGTCTGAGCCTTCCTCAGTCCTGGGAGATTTCCTTCTACATCCTCTTGCTTATGAGCACATTCCTGGGGTGGGATTGATAAAGACCCCCAGGAGAGCAGGAGCTGTTGCTTAGAGGGAGGATGTTGCCTGGTTCTGCTGCACCCCTTAACTGAAGGCTCCCCGAGAGCATCCAACTTTATTTTTTGGCTTTGGAGTACTGTTCTCAGATTGGGCAGCTCTGCTGAAGCGTACACAATGACAAACTCCATTCTATTTTGGAAGAGCTTCCTCAGAGTTGGACTCTTGTGATGGAACAAGCACAGGCACCAGAGCTGGAGGAGCACAGACTGTGTCCTGCCCCTAGCCCAGGGCGGTATGCTTGCACCAGACTTCCAGGAAAAATTCTCAGTGGTCCTTGGTGGGCACTAGAAAGGGAAAAAATGGGCTAATTTGGAGCTACTTCAGAATAAACAGACCTAAGAACACGTGTTGTGCTTAAAATAAAGGCTGTATCACAGAAAAACTCCTCCAAGAAGCATCCCTGGGCCCAGGTCTCCCTTACCGGTATTCCCTGCTTTCTTCAAAGCCCTGTTTGGTGTGTGCTGGTTTCAAGAAGTTGCATTCAATTACTCCAATCACACCCACACCTTCTCCCTGCACCAGTGGACAGAAATAAAGAGGAAGAGCTGCTTTAGCCAATTATGCTCAAAACAAAACAAACAAAAAAAAGAAAGTAACCCTTTGGGGAGTGCAGACACCCTGAACCCTGCGATACAGAGGTTGATGGCAACACCACGGCCTGTGTCTGGCACATCAATAGCACAAGTGAGGTATAAACTGGCAATCCCAAGCTGTAAGGATATTCTGAGCATATACTGCAGCTTTTTGTTCCAGAAAGCAAAGCACAGGCTGGCTTAACTAATAGACCAGAACTTTTTACGGCAAAGGTGGTCACCTCCAAGGTGTGCCACAAGCTCTGAGACACTGCTGCAAGGTAGCAGCTAGAACCCAGTGCTTCCCAGACAGCTTTTCCCAACAAGATCTTGCCAGAGCAGGTCACCTTTTGGAGATCACCCTTGCAGACAGGCAGGCTGCCTGTCCTCTGGCAGCACCTCCAGCCACAGCAGCATCAAAGAGCAGCTGGACATCCCTTGTTACCTAAAACCTGCAGAGTTATCCACTGTCCTGACACCCACACTGGTCCAACCCTAGGGACACGGCCTCAGACACCAGGTCTAGTTCAACTTTGGACACCATGCAATGTAGATACATGGATCTAAGACAAGGCTGTTTTCTGCAAAGCCTCACTGTTCCCCTCTCCCAAATAAAAAGGGTTAAAAGACACGTGCAACTACTCACCCTCCTTTGGCAGCCCACCTCCTCGTAAGGTCTGATGAGCCGGTTGTTGTGGTACATCATGATCCCATAGTGGTTGTCGTTCTTGCAGCTGAATCCAAAAGTGATCTTCACCCTTTTACTCTGAAGGAAAACACGTCAAGGAAGAAATAAACTAGCTCTAGAGGAGAAGTGGGGGAGATGCACGAGCTCCACAGGAAGGAGTAAAGCACAGCAGAGAGGCTGCAGCATCCAGCAGCCCACACTGCATCCCTCAGCACACCACCTTCCTCCTTCAGCAGGAAAGCAGCACTCAGGCTTGGCCTACCAACAACAACCCTGTGCAGGCAGCCAGCAATCAGATAAGAACAGGTGGAAGTGACTGGAGGTGAGCTGGATGCAGCGCTACTGAACAGAGCCACTTTGCTACTGCCAAGTCAAAATATGCCTTGATCACAGCTTTAATAAAAACTCTGACACTCATTTATATTACCCCGATAATAGCACAGAGCATATCACAAACAAGATAACTAATGACCTGTAATCTCCTAATCACAAGTGAGATAAGCAACCAATGTTTACGAAACCAAAGCAAGCACACTCAGTCAGGGCTGGAGAAACCTTAACAGCTAGGAACACTGAGGTCCACCAAAGAAGAAAGAATTCACCTTCAGCAGACTGCAGCTACACTAATCCAGCTCCAGACAGACTTCTCTTAGACAGGGACCCGTGGTTCAGCATTAAAATGTTTAAATAACCACTTTTTGTCTGAACATATTTAAATTTGCTTATTTCTTGAAGTCAGACTCCACGTCTTTGCAAGGTAGAAAGTCATCACGTGCTTTTCAATACAACCTCACTTTATCTTAACACCAGATGTTAAACTCCAAGTGTTAAGGATCTGTTATTTCATGCACACCAGTCACAAAAGGACTAAACACCTCTGAAAAGAAGTGGGAATCCACTGCTGCTTGGGCACTGCCATTACAGGTTTCCAACCTGTTGCACCTCAGCCAGCCAGCTCAAAACACAGTGGCTGTGCAATCTCCGGGAAGAGAATCTGGTATGCAGGTAGCAACTACTGTGAAGCTACCAAAGCTGGAAAGCTTTTTGGTTCTCCAATTCTTGAGTAGGTTTATAGGTACAGAAGAAATCCAGGACCCAAAACCATCTGTTAGGCACGCTGGAGGAGGGAGGATAAAAGATGCTCAGATGTAGCTCAAAGCAGCTTATGCAAAGTTTTTGTGGAAGAGATCTGAAGGGTAGATTTTTCTTTGCACTTGGCTTAAGCTTGGAGATAATAGTTTGTGCTCTGTGGGCACCGCTCTCCAAAAGCACCTGCTGATAGCTAAGCCAAAAATTGTTATCTTACTTCCACAGAGCTGGCGTGGAGAGGAGCAGGTGTTGGGAATGAGAATCAACATTCCACAAGAACACAAACCCACAACTTTTAGTCAGCCAGGAAAAGTCAGCAATCAGCTGACAATGAACAGGACAGAGGGGAAGAAAGGCTTTTCTGGTCTCATTAGACATTTTGATGAAGTGTTTTTTCCACTGAAATGACTAAGGCTGTCATTTAAAATATATTTTATAAGGTATTTTTACCAAGCAAAACTGACCAGTCAGTGAAAATTTTTCTCCAGATCATTCTCCCCTGACAAAAGACACGGGCTTAGGGGCACGGCAGGAGCTGGCTGCCATGCACCGTGAGCCCTGAGCTGGCATCCACTGCTCCAGTCCAAGCAGCTTTAAGGCTCCCTTTTAATCTTCGCATCAGGACTTGGCTTCCCAATGATGACCAGGAGATGGGAAGACGACAATTCAGCCTCTCTATTCATTTAAATCTTGAGTTTCTCTATCCATGAGCCCATCTATGAGGTTGGTCTGGATCCCCCCACTGTGCTGAGGTTGCTGTGAGCACAGACTGCCAAGAGGTGACAGAAGGATACAGAGAAGCGTGGCTTGTATGAATCGTATCTAGTGTGAGCCAAGCTCTTGGTGATCAGCTGGGTGCTCACTTTCTTCTGTCGCAGGACGATCTGCATGCAAGGCTTCAGGTACAAGATACTGCAGTATGCCTGCGAGAAGGGACAGAGCAACAGAACAGGAAGCAGAATTACAGTCCCATGTCGTTTTTTCCAGGTGAATGCAAAACCTAGTTTGGATTTCATGATTTTAGCAAGTCATGCACGCGTGCAGCAGACTAACAAAAAAACACTTTCTGCTGAAGGCTGGATACTGGATGAAGGATGGGGCCCTGTGAGAACAGGACAGCCTTGCTCTGTCCAAAACATGCCCGTTTCTCTATGGGAAAGTTTTGACTGCAAACTTAGTTTTGACGAACTTGTTTATTGCAGACTCGCTTGTTTATGACCTTGGGACAGCGCACCTGCAAATCCAGCAGGCATAACAGAATGCCTGAGAGAAGATCAGGAACTGTTTTTACAGGTTGAAGATTTTGAAGACTTTGATACTTTTGGGCAAGCACTCTCCCCCCATTCCAGCGTCAGTAGGACCAACAGTCCTGGAACTGGAACTGACCAGCGATCTCTTTCTCTGTCCATCTCCCTCTCTCTGCCCATTTCTCTCTTTTCTTTCTTTTCCTCTCAAAAAGTTGTTAAGCAATTGCAAGGCTTACTTCCATTTCTTACAAAGTTGCACAGTTTGGCCACACAGCTTAGGGCAGATTTAATTGTAAGAGGTCCAAGACTTCTGGGACAACTGCAGCAGGAAGATTCAGATACAGATGATTGTTTGGACCTCTGAGTATTGCTTTACTTTAATCTAACTGCGTGGATTTGCCAATCTGGTCACCCCCTGGATGTGACAACACGACAAGCCTGGAGACAAGCCACCCTGCTCCCTTTCAGCCCTGATCAACCTACCCGTAATGAGTACTCTGTTTCTGGGGCAGGAAGTTCTTGAATCGTCCCCTGACAGCGCAGAACCTTTCTCCTTGGAGCACTGGCATCATATGCAAGGAAGTCAGCCAGCCGAATATCATGCTGATCCGTATCAAAATCCAGCTCTGGCTTCCCATCTTTATTTCTGAAAAACACCAGGCATGGAAATAAGGACAACCTCCTCCAGTTGTCAGCATCCCACTCTGCTCTTCTGTGCCAAGGTTTGAAGGGAATTTGCCAAAGAGCAGGCAGTAAAGTGATGTATTTCACACACACCCCAGATTTCATTAGTTATTTAACTACACATCTCAGAGCAGAACACCAAAATAGCAAAACACTTCAGTACAGTCTTGATACACAGAAACATGAAAGTTTTCCATTGAACAAATGGGAAAACAAAAAAAAAAAAAGAAACAGGTCTCTGAAAGGCACTCAGCCACGCAGATGGAGCAGGGGAAAATCCTTGCATTAGGTCCTCTGGTGGCCAGGCAGGATGACAGCAGGCTTAGGCTACCCAGGACTGCCCTGAAGCTGCCTCTGCTGTTAGTTCTGTGCCACATTTTGGGGCACTGCTGCCTCACCGCACACCCCAGCTCTGTACCTGCAGATGTTCCAGATGAGGATGCGTGTGCCTTTTTTCCCTGGGATGGCATCAAACTGTGCCAAGAGCTCCTCGCTTGTGTTGAAGAGGGTATGCTCCAGGATGGCTTCCAAGCTGGGCACAGATTCTTTGGTGACAATTATTTTCTCTGGAAGCCACAGTCAAGGGGAACAAGGTTGCCCAGTCTACCTACCTCCCTTTTGCCACGAGGACACCCAAAAAATCCAGCTGCCCACAGCCCTGATATCCCAGAGCAGCACAGCACCAGACAGACTCCACAATGATGGCCTCAGAAAAAGACTGAGCCAGGACACACATCACAGCGGGATGCTTTGAAGAAAAAACACTGATCAAGCTGTGGTGCCAACACAAGCACCAAGCTGAGCAGGGCACAGCCATAAGGCAGCAATGTCAGCCAGCTGGGAACGCAGAAGCAGAGCTGCCCCAGCAGTGCCACAGAGCTGGGTATGATCAACTCCCTTTGGCATGAAACAAACACAGCCTGGAAATATGCAGCACTAAAGACTATTACGGGTATAGAAAAGCAGCAGAGAGCACAACTCGTGGACAGGTCATGTGTACGTGGGGGAAAAGGGCCAAAACCAGGCAGTCCACAGGCTGGCAGCACGACTGCAGAAGCTCTCCAGGAGCCAGGTTAGCACCAGATGACCCAAAGCAGACATACGACAAGTTCTAGCCCAAATAGAAGGGATGGACATACACTGGCTGTCAGGGTATTAACAGCAAGGGCTGCTGCACAATTTCCCAGGTGCAGCATTGATTCCCACCCTCTCCCAACATCATGGCAGTGCCACTGGACCCCATGTCCCTTCCAGGGAGGGCAGCAGCTCAGCCACTCGGCCAAGGAAGGATACTGTTTTGCTGGTTGAATGGCACCAGCGGGATGACCACTGCTTCAGCACACACGCGTTCCAGGTAGGTCTGGGAGAACAGCCCCACGCTGAGAACCCCTCCGTTCTTGGTGAACACCATGGCATCCTTCCCCAGGCGCATGGAGCTGGACCTGAAGCTGTTTCCACACGGTTCGGTGGTTCTGTGGTCCACGTGCACAGCGTTCTTCGTGCAACCAAAGCTGAAAGCAGGTAAAAATACAAGGGACTGGGGAGACTCTGTCCCACTTCAGGCACAGGTCCACGTTCCTGAGCAGAGCTCTTTGCCAACAGATCTCAGCTCCTGTTCAACAGGAGAAGCAAAGCCTCAGGGTGGCTGCAGTGCCAGGGCAGGAGGCAGCTCTCCTGCCTGCCCAACCAACAGCTCTGCCATTGCTAAACAACACAGAACTGGATGTTAACCCCAGGAGCACTCCTCTAGCACTCAGCAAGGGACTCCAAGCCCTAAGCAACCCAAAGAAGCCCCGCTGTATCTTCACACTGGGAACACGAAGGAAAGCACTGGCAGAAACGCACCCACCAGAGCTGCAGCGCCCCCAGCTGGAAGCCAAAGGCAGCGCCCGCGGGAGGCAGAGCGCAGCACTGCCGCTGGGAGCAGGGCTGGGAGCTCCTCACCTGAGCATGTGGGACAGCTTGCGAGGAGTCATCCCGGCCCCGTTATCCGTGAAAGTCAAGCACAGGTGACCCTTGAGCACCTCAACGTCGATGCAGAGCAGCTTAACCGCCAGGCTGCGATCCGAGGCGTTCTCTGGGGAAGGCACACGGACACTGAGAAGCACGGACCCTTGCCCTGCTGCCCTCCCAAACCCTCTCTGCCCTCCGCTCAGCTCCGTTTCCCAACCCCACCTCCTGCACAGCTCCCGGTGACGAGGAGATGTCCCCTTCCACCGCGACGCCGCGCCGGAGCCCCGCGGTCACCGCACGCCCCCCTCCCCTCTCCCATCGCTGCTTACCGATCAGCTCGGCCACGGCGCTGAAGGGCCCCGCGTGGCCGTCGCTGTTACTCCGCAGGAACCCAGGACCCATCCGCGGTGACATAGAGCGGGGGAGCGGCTCGGCCCGGCCCGCACTCGCGCTGCTGCCGAGGCCGCTGGACATTGCGGAGCCTCGCTCCCGCCGCCCGCCACAAGATGGCGCCCGACAGCTCCGAGCGTTAACGCCCCCCTCCCCTCCCCGGGGGGCGGGGCGACATGGCGGCGCTCGGCGCCGTACAGCAAGATGGCGGCGCCCAGCGCTCCCGGCCCCCGCGTGGCTGTGCAAAGAAACACTCAGAAAAATAGCTCATAAACGCCTTTATTTACATCGGTTTCCCTCTCCTTCCTTGCCGCAAAGGGCTGAGAGTGCAGGCAGGCAGAGCAGAAGCCTGCACACCCAGCACTGTGAAGGTGGTGTCAGCGCTGCACACCAAGGCCCAGGCCCTCAGACATTCTCTGGTGCCAACATGGCAGAGGGAAGCCCCGCTTCCTGAGCTGCATTCGGCCCCAGGCCTCGTGCTGGGATGGAGCTGCTGCGGCCGTCTCAGAAATCCGCTGCCCAGCTCCCTCCTTTCCCTCTGAGGTTCACAGACCCCCGTTGACTCCCAGCGGCCCTGCGCTGCCCCAGCAATGATGAAGGAGCACCCATGTCGTGTCAGAGCCCCTGAGGCCCTGCCCCTCCGCCCTCACGGGGCAGCGGGCACCACTCCAGCAGCGCAGCAGGCAGGAGCAGCCTCTGCCACCTGCCCCTTGCTCTTCCCAAATTCAATCACCAGCGGCCTCCCCTGCAGCCGGTACCCATTCACCAAGCGCAGCGCGTCCTGGGCCGACCCAATATCTGCAAGGAAAGGGCAGAGCGGGCAGTTGGGGCACAGAACCAGCACCATGCATGCAGCGTGCAGCCCCTGCTTCCACAGCTCCTCCCACAGCCCAGGGAAAAGGATGTGACACCAGGTGAAGGAGAGGGAGCAAACTCCCCTCCTGCTCCATCGTGGAGGGGGGCTCAGCACCCGCCTGGCACCCTGGGGAAGATGTGGCACCTTCGGGGGTCAGGGAGGGACAGAGAGGCAGCGACTCACCTGGGAAGGTGATAAAAGCCTGACCCCTCATCCGGCCGCTCAGCAGGCGGAACTGGACCGGCACGCTGTCCTCCCTCTGGAACCGAGCAAACAGCGACACCAGGTCCTCCATCGTCACTCGAGGGCCCAAGTTCTTCAAATACAGCACCTGTTTCAAGTACAGCAACCTGTCTGGCCTGTGCCGTGCAAACAGATGTCTTTCAACCCATTGCCAGTCCTTACATCTCAAATTTATGAGTTAGCTCAGCCCCTCTGCCACCCCCGAGCCCCCCTTCCCTGCTCATGCTAACAGTGGGGTTTAGAGGGAGGTGGGTGCAGAAAGGCAGCTCTGGGCTCATCACCACGCTCATCTGTGCACAGTGCTGGGAGCTCCAGTTATCTACAAAGCACCACAAGCTCAACGATCAGTGAAGCACAGCTTGAACACAGTCACAGCTGGTCTCAGTCAGGCCAAGAGAGGCTGGGGCCTGCAGGGGACCTACAGCCAGAGGTCCCCTGCTCTCCCTGCTGGCTAGGAGGATAAATAAAGCGTGGTTCATCTCCACGTACCTTGTTGGGCTCACCAGGATGGTAGGAAGAAAACCTGGGTATACTCCGGAGCTCCTCCTCTGAGAGCCGGTTCTTGCAGATCTCCTCCTCTGGGATGAACTCTACAGGCTCTTTTATAGTCACAGGTCTTGGGGGGGACTGGTGGGGCTTTGTTGTAGGAAGGCTGGGACTTTTCTCCTGGTCTGTCTGCTCTTCCTGGTCTGGAAGCGATGACTCCTCAACCACAGACACCTGCGGGGCCGGGGAAGGGACTGAGCATGGGTCACTCTTGGTTGGCTGGACTTCTTGAGGCAGCTGTTTGCTCAGCAGCTCTCGGTAAACACTCTCCAGATGAACCATGGGGTCCTTTTCATCTGTTGTCCTCTGAGTGTCATCTAATTGCAAAAGAGAAACAAGGTGTGAAGGTGCAGTGTAGCTGTTTCCATCCGTGACATAGTGACGTGACTACCACCAAACACCTGGAAAACACAGGCTGCAGAAGAGATGCAGACAGGACCCTACAACAGGAAAAACCCTGCTCTGGACCAGCCTTCATGCAGGCTGCTTAAAACAGGAAGGGCAGCCCCAGCAGATGCTGGTGTCCCAGCTCAGAACAAACCTGCAGACAGCAGCAGCTTCACTGTCAGTGCTTCACACAGTGCTCGTTCCTTCCAGAGATGATCTCGCTAGCTTCTCTGCAGCCACATTTCAGCACCTTCTCGTGATTCCTTCACCACGCCCTTTCTAACTCCTGTATGCCCTGCCAGGATGTGCCATGCTGCCTTTCTGTGCCTAAATATTTTGCTTCCAGGGACAAGATCAGGTTAAACCCCTGGGTTTAAAGAAAGCCCATCCCACAGAATCACCAATGATATCTCCTCTACCCTGTTAAATGGATCTGAGGACAGAAACAAGGGGGAACACAAACCTTGGTGGTAGAGCGCCCGGAGGAAGGAGTGGCGGTCTGTGCCCTGGAAGAGGGCATTTTCGATCTCCATCTCCCTCCGGCTCAGCTGTTTGCTGCCAGCAAACCTCTGGGGCAGCGCCAGGATGCGCTGACGCTCTTCTATCTTCTCCTGGATGGCACGGAGTCGGTCCTGCGTGGCCTCCGGGGCCGCTCCCAGCCCAGAGCCCTGGAAGACAGCACAGCTTCACTCAGGCACAGGTCGTGCCTCCTCCACGGAGGCTCAGCCAGCACTCAGCCCTTGCATTCTCCAGCCCTGGAGGGGGTTCAGCTGGGAACCATCCCTCAGGCTGCAGCCCACTGAGAGGTCCTGTTACTAACAAGGGTTGGACAGAAACACAAACTCTGAGAAAGCTTCAGATCTTGAGAAAAGTGGAGGCACAGCCCCTTTCTCCTGACCCTTCTGTTTCTGCTCTCCTTTCCTACAGACACAGATGGTGCCTGTGTCCTTCTGTCCCCATAGCCCCCATCTCCCCCAGCTATAGCCATTTTCTAAAGCCCTCTACAGTCACTGCATAAACTCCACTTTGGTATTTCTTTGGCAATGGCTATAGCTTCCATGAGCTCAAGTTCCTACAGACACTGATCCTGGCATCCCTTGGAGAGCCTTACTGGCTGAGAGGTGGACCCTTGGCTTGACAAATGAAGGAAAATTTATGCTGAGGGCTGAACTCCTGACCAGCTTCACAAAGGTGAGCTCAGAAACCATCCAGACTCTGGAATAGCTAACCTGGCTGAGAGATCAGCCTGTATACATAACCCCACTGCACGGGGTCAGGGCACTGCTGAGACATAAGCAGACTTGCAATGCCAAACCACAGGGACATACCCCAACATCTGCCGAGCATCTCTGCTCTCTATCAGAATCCTGAGGATATACTTTTCTGAGCCTGTAGGTAGATTTTCTTTTCTCAAAACTCTGTGCAAGAACTACTGTGGCAGATCTTTCTACTTCAGACAAGAAATCAGGCTCTCTCCTTGCACTGATCACAATCTAGAAGACCTTCCCGTGGGTACCTCGCCCTCCCTGCCTCTATTGGCCAACTTCCCCCTTCCTTTCACCCTTTCATGGGCTCTCCAGGTCACAAAAGGCTATTTATACGGAAAACCAATTCTGAGAAAGCTAGAAAGCTTTTACAGCACTTTGTTTTCAAAAAAAAGCTGCAATTTAGCAGCTGGAAATATCAGAAGCCTACACTGGATCCCTGGCTGAGAGCTCCACAGGCACTCTGAAGTCCTGACCCAGCTGACTGATTCCTCCTTGGCGGAATCTGTGTACATGGAGGCTCTCCTGGGCTCTCTACATTTTCTTTTCCTCTTACAAGCTGCAGAGAATGTACCCTGATGTCACTGCTTCTGACAAAGTACTGTTTTCCATTCTATCCCTTATTTTTAAACCCCCCTGGAACTGATTTCATACCAAACACAACAAACAGCACGTACCATACAGACTCATTTTCAGCCTTAAATCACCTGCCCCCTCTCCTTAACCCCAGATTTAACACAGGCCACGCCAGGGCTGGGTTTGCATTTAAACACCAAAGCAATGCCTTCAGCCAAAGAGAGGCAAAGCTACGACTGCTGCAGACAGATTCCTTCTGCACACAGCTCCTGCTCAGGAGGAGGAAGAGCTGGGGGGAAAGCCAAGGGCCAGCCCAAGTCCTGTTTTGCACCTTTGTTAGCAGATGAAGAGCAGCACATCTGGCAGAGCAACCCCAAAAGCACCTTGTCTGTGGAACGTGAAAGAAATAGGGGAAGGAGAGGCTGCTGCGGTGCTGCACCCCAGGAGGAGCACAACCTGCACCCACACCTTGGTCAGCTGTCAGAACAGAGAAAGGAAGTGGTGGTGCTTCAAAACGTTCCTTATCTTTCTCCAGCCTTTAAGTCTGTCTTTCAGGGGTATAAACACACCAAATGATTTGCTCTGTGACAGGGGTGCAGTCAGGCGTTCCAACCAACCACCTTTCTCCTCCAGCACCCTCCCTTTAGGCACAGCGAAGAGGCTGGAGGCGAGGCGGAGGCCGGACCCCACTCGGGGCACAGGGCAGAACCTCACCTTCCCCGCCGCAGCGCGGTTCTTCCAGAGCAGGATCTCGGTGTCCGAGAGCCCCAGCTCCCGCAGCGAGGCCGTCTCCTGGTCGCTCTCCTGCAGCGCTTGGAACTGGGACAGGGTGAGCGCGCCGGCAGCCTCCTGCCCGAAGGGTTTGTAGAAGGCCGCGGGGGCGAAGCATCTCCGCTTGGACTTGCACCTGGAACCCAAAGCAGCAGAGCTCCTTGGTGCTGGGATCCCGGGCTCCCGGCCCTGGGCAGAGGGGCTGCAAACCACACCCACGGGACAGCAGAGGCCCCTGGGGTGGGAAGGGGGGGTGGGAGAGGTGCCCCCGGCCCCGACTCACCGCTCGATGGAGGCGGTGGTATCGAGCTGCTGCTGGAGGAGGCTCTTCAGCTGCCTCTCCCCTTCCGTCTCCAGGTCCTCCAGGAGCAGCTCATCGCTGCACAGGCTGCTGCTGACCCTGGGACACACGGCGGGGACAGCAGCGCTCAGTCACGGCCCCCGAAGCTCCCCGTGCTGTACGCGGTGCTCCTCAGGCCCCCCCCGCCCCTCCCGGGCCCACCCGCTTACCTCCGCATGACCGCGGCCCAGCCGGTCGTTGCCGCCCGGCCGCGACTCCAACTCCCAGCAGCACCCGCGAGCAACGGCGCCGGCCACTAGTGGGCGGGGCCGCGCGGGGGCTGCTGGGATTTGTAGTGCGGAAAGGCCGAGCGCTGCCAAGGAGGCAGCCCGTATTAATAAACGTACACAGCCACGTGCGTTATGACCGCATTGCAATTAAAAGGAGCACGACAACATCACGTCTCTTCAATCTCCCCAGGCGGCTTGTTCAATGTTCCCTTGCACCCTTGCAACTGAACATGCTCCATTAGCACATCACAATGGAAGTAACATTTTTCCACCTGCACAGCTCATATTTTTAATTGGATAAAAAATCCTGCATACAGGTACTTCAGGAACAGCTCAAGGCACAAACACAAAAGCAGTTTATGCCAAAGCTACAGGAAATGAGGCCCACTTCCAGCAGTGGAAGCGTACCAATTAAACTCCATTTTGTCACAGTGGGAAACTGGATCTGTCAAAATGCTGAGCTGGAGAGCTCAGTTGTGAAGTCACACTGCTCCAGTTCCTCAAGGGCAGAAAGAACAAGAACAGAAACCAAATGCAGCTCCTTTCAGCACTAGCTTCATGCAATCTCTTCAGAATGGAGCTTTTGAATTCCAGAAAGACACTGCCAAGAGCAACTTCGGAATAAACAATTTTATTGCAATAAAAAAAAAAAAAAAAAGGCAGATCACAAGCAGGTCCCCACCAACCTCTTTTCTATATGGATTTTAGGGTAATATTGGAAAGTTGGAGTCTTTCAGTCAAATGTGATCCGAAAGCTGCGCTCCTGCTCCTTGCGACGGCTCTCACACACCTTTGTCACCTCTTCCACCTTTCTCTGCAACAAGGCTGAGGGAAGGAAAAAAGTGATCAATCTCACACTCAGCCTAAAACACAACCCTGCAGAGTTTAGCCTGCAGGAAGAGGAAAAACATTTCCAGTTCTGACATCCACTCACATTTGACAGTGCACAGAGAAAAACTCAACACAAAGCACCGCCAACTCCCCAAAGCCCTTAGAAATGGTTGTCCAAAAAGCATTCTGTGGCATACAGAGACCAACAGGCAGAATCAGAAAAAGCTCTGGGACGTGTTGCTGGTGCTTCTTGCTGAGCCAGCTCGTTGCAGTTTCAGGGCACAGCACCAGGGAGCAGAGCAAACCCTTCCTTAAGACGAACTGCAAGCTGGTCTGCAGCTCGAGAAAAAGCAGTTGCTGTATAAAGGCATTTTCCCTGCCCACCTCACACTATAATGCTTCTGAATTATGCAAATTACAGGTTAGCTGATCTGTTGGAAGTATATACATATTTTCCTGCAGGATAACAGCCGTAACAAGCTTTTAACTGTAAATATAGTAAAGAGTGCAATGACACGGAAGAGATGCCGATCACTTGCAATAGCAACACAGATAACTTGTTATCTATTTCCAAATCAGTGATCTGCAAATAAGCCATGGATTGACTATCAGCTTCAAATGCAGTAGGCACAGCAATGTATTCTTGGCACAAGCTAGAGCAATGTTTAATTTAATTTCATGAAAGCTTATCAGAAGTTACTCAACAGGGCTACAGCATTATGTCAGTCTGTGGCTTGGAGGTATTCCAGTTTAAGTTTTAATTTTGTACAGTGCCAAACCCAGAATCTTCCACTAACATATCAAGCAACACATCTCAGTTTGGCAGTTTTCTGAAATTCACCACACAGAGATGATTGTGGCATAAAATGACAGTCTGCTTCACTATCTCACATATCCCAACCCAGAACTCGGTTGTAACTAACAAAGAAAATGATTTCTGTTTCTCTCAGAAAGAGAAAAAAGTTCAGCACAAGGTTTTATCCAAAATCTCCTTTCAGTGAGGCCACCTTAGAGAAGGAACGTCACCCAGCATCTGCCTTTAGCAAGTCTGTTCATGTCAGTGTAAGAGAAGCTGAACAAACTAACATTAATTTGACTGAAGAGCCTCAGTTTCATATAATTCTTAAACAAATCAGACAAGTTAATAGCCACTTTGTACACCTCTGCCTTGAATTAACCATTATCATTGGCTGTAGAACGACCCTGAAGGTGTTCCACAGAAAATAAAATCGATATAGAAACAGTTTGATATTTGCAAGCGTTCTGTAAAGTCAACTTTCTGATGCTAGAGAAGCTATGCCAGATGTCATGATAAAGGCATGTCTGGAACATGAAAGTCAGCACTTATCTTCTAATAGAACAAAGCAGATTTAATCCTGACCTAAGCCAACAACACTATTTCTGCATTTAATTTAATCAACACTAATGTGCCCACTTCCACCCAAGAATCGTGCCAGGTGCGAGCAGATCCCCAGCACTGCAGTGAGACAGGATTTGGTGCTGGTGAGAGCTGTGCTTCTCTATTCTGCAATGCCCCCCCTGTGGCTGCTGACATCTGTCAAAACCAAAACCACACACAACCCCTGAATCCCTCACATGGACACAATCCCTATTAGAACGTTCCTTTGTTGTTGTTTTTTTGTCTTGTTTTCAGCGTTGAGCCCTGAAAGCACAAGTGTATATTAGTTGAATGAATCCAAATCAATTCACAGTAACTATACTATCAAAGTCTCATATTATCAAGTGCATCTTCTGCTCTGCACTACTTCAAGTGATTGCTGCTGTGACATTTCCACATTATTGGTCCACAATTACCATATTACCATGCTTGCAGATAAACACATGCTGACTGATCAGTCCCTACCTCGATTTGGCTTTTCCACAGTTTGCAGGGGCATGCTGATAACTCACCATCCCCAGCCCCACCATCCAAATCACCTGTTTTCCTATTCCCAGCAGAAACCCAGGAATATTTCAGAAGTTGAAATATTTAACCTTATTTTGACAGAATAAAGGATAAGGTTTTCAGGTCCTCAGCTTCGTACTGATGCATTTCAAGTAGTGCTTTTTATAAAATATTAGCAATTGTCAGAAATCACTCCTCAACAGAGGCTTTTAATGCACATCAGGAGAACCCAAGCACAGGAGAAGATTCAAGAAGACTCCTCAGTGACCTTCAAGAACTCATTTATATCTGAGTACAATCGCATATGTTCTACATACTTTATATTTACATTCCCCAAAAGCTGCAAGATGACTCTCACCTGAGTTCTGGTCAATCCATTGCAATGAATCCATGTGTGCATTCAAAATTTTACAGATCTGCTGAAGCTGAATAGAAAGAGAAGGGGTGAATTACTTGTTTTACAGTACATTAAGAATAACAGCAGTAACAGCCTGCCTGACCCTGCCTTTGGAATATGAAGCCATCAAACTTCTCATGTGTACAGTTCTACCAACACGACAGCCATTTTTGCTATGCAGCAACTGTGCTGCTTTGCTTCTCTTTGCCATCAAGAAAACAGATTGATTCAGGGTACGCCTGTGACTTAGTTTTAGTCAAATTCATACCTAAGATGCACCACAACATTAATCTTAGCCTTGACGTGACAAAAGCAAAAAGGAGCAGGGTTAAAAAAAAAAAAACCCTCAGACTAACACACTGAACAGCAATTTTTTCTGAGAAAAAGCTTCTCAGCAAAGAGTGAAGAGATACAAGGAATATCAAGATCAATTTAATACATATCAGAAAGCTAGTAATTTAGATCCTGTGTCTCTTTTGCAACATACAGAAAAGAAAGCTTGGATTTACCGGGTCACTGGTGTCTGCTGGGCGCCCTGATGTGTTCAAGTGCTCGATGATGTCCTTGAGATCTTGTGCCATACGCTTCAACTGAGCATCAATGTTTTCAGCCAACTTATAGCTGCAAAACGCATAGAAACCAAGGGCAGAATATTTAAAGTGAGCTTCAGAGGACCTGCTCCCAATCATACTATCTTCACACAACCTGAATTAACATTCAGACCTTTCTACCACAGTATGGCAGATATGGAAACAGCACCACAGAAGCCAATTTATTATACAGATGAGATAACTCCTACGTCTTTTGCTCTGTCAGGAGACAGATAAACAGGACTGCTGAAGTCTTTCTGGAAGATTTCGTCAGAGTTGAAGTAATCAGCTGGTCCAGATTCGTCAAGATTTTCATCTCTTGAACCAAACAGTTCTTTAATTACCACACTAAAATTCAACACTGGGGCTTGCAAGGATGCTTCAGCTGCACATTGTGCATTCTGCTCTCACCACTATCACTAATTATTTTTTTAAGAGATTATGCCTAAATAAGTAACACCTTCCCAGACAGCTGATTAGAACCAATATCCATCAAAGCATGTTTCATGCTGATTAAAGAGCTTCCAGTTGCAATTCCCATCTTTCTAATATAAGATGCTATGCATAAAACAGGATTACATATTTTAAGAAGGACATTGACAGCTAAGTATTATCATGCATCCCAATTACCCTTCTGACTGATCATCACCAGGTTAGTCTGTTTATTGTAGGTTCAAAACAGATTTATCTTACGTCCTCTCCCGTTCTTCATCTGCGTGCTGCAGGTAAATAGTCCCGCTCTGTTCCTTCACAGACTCCTCCAGAGGGGTCAGCAGGTCTTCAAGCTCTTTCTGCTGTGACAGGATGAAGTCTAGTTCCTGATCCAGTCTGAAAAGAGAAACGTGAACCACTCAACACAATTTAGATCAAGCTTATATTCTAGAACTTTCCATCCAATGCAAGATGATGGGGAAAAAAAAAAAAAAAAGGTTATCTCAGGCATTCACAGCTTCTTACCTCTTCTGATCGAGCTTCACTTTCTCTACTTCTCTGTGGAGTGAAGTAATCTGGAAGTACAAGACAATTACACCAGAAAAATCAGGAAAGAAATCTCAAAAGACATGGAAGGCAACTGAGAAAGCTAGTACCACATAAATATTTACTAGAAATATGAAAGTTACATAAATGTTTACAAATTAAAATTTAATAAAGGATGTTTGGCTTTTTAAAAAAACAGAACAGACAGGGTACAGTGAGTTTTTCAAAAGCATCAGATACAATTCACATCCATTTTTTCAAAAGCAGAAAGTCTCATTCCTAGATAGCTTGCTACATCTGTAACACAATGCTTTAACAATCTTAGCAAGCCAGACCAGGTTACACCTCACCTTCTCTCCATTCTCTATCAGTGTCCGATCCCAGGCATTAACTTGTGTGGCCTGATGAAGGAAGTGTTTCTCTTGATCTTCCAGTTCTAGACTCCACTTGTTTATCAAACTCTCAAGCTGGGCATATGTCATCACTGGAGGTGCACTGAGAGGAAGTGAGACAGTACAGAATACAAAAATCAAAATATAAACATGAAAACTATTTCCCATTCCTTCCACCAGTTACCAGCACTAATGCTGCCAGCAGTAATTCCTGCTCTAGTCAGGAAATAGTTGGAACAAAATATTCACCTGGTTGTTGTCGTGGTGATAGCAGTTGTAGAAGTCACAGCTCCAATAGTACCAGTTGTAGTTAATGGCTTCAGATTCAGAGCAAAGGTAGAAGCAGAAGTGCCTGAAAGAACAAAGTCAGATCAAACAACAGAAGAGAACACATCTACTATGTAACAGATCAAGAACACGTCCAATGTACAATTAAACCAGAGCACTTTGTGAGCTCAAACACACCCCCTCAACAAAAAGCAAATCCTGTGAGTCAGGAAGGGAATTAAGCAGATCTTGACACAATTAACAGAAGTGGACAGTAAATACTTGACTAGCTGCTCTAGTAAAATGGGGAATCTGCAGTCTGCACTTAACATGCATTTCCCAAAGAAACACAGCACAGTCACTCTAGAAACAAGCTTTAGAAAACCCTGAGAGCTGAGCACCATCCATGTTGTTCCACTGAAAACTGACAGGTAACTGCATCCAGAAAAGGATGCTCTGTCTTGAATCCTAATATTGCGCAGCAGCAAATTGCAAATTCCACTGCAGGTTTTCACGTGAGGGCTGCCACTTAGATACCGCACTTAGCACCACATTTTTGGGGAGAAAAGTTTGTGAAATTCAACACTTAAAGTACAGAAAAAACAGCTTAAGGTGGTAGAATCAAAATGTAAGTTCTCTCTCACCAACCATCCCCACAAATCCTCGGCCTTTCCCTTTCCTCTCATCCCCAACAGAGAAACCTCTCCCATGGCTCTTAAAGCAATTCTCCATCTACAGAAATAGGTTAGGGAAGGAGTAGTTAATCTATTTACTTTTCTCATCCAGACTAGAACATCAAAGTCCAACAGGTTTTCACCCAAAGGCTCTTTGCTGTAGACAGACTCTCAGAAGTCATAAGTAACTGAACATGGGGAGATGGAAAAGGAGGATCACCAAGAAACATTGTGCTATTGTCAGTGACTGGAGGACACCAGAAACCAGCACTGCTGCTACACTAGCATGGCCCTTTACACTGCTACTAGAAGGAAGTAGGATTCTTTATTTTCAGCATCTAGCTCTTACTGGTGGCAGTGCTTGTTGCCGCAGCCGTTGTTCCAGGAGCTTTTAATCCAAATCCAGAAGCTCCAAGACCAGTTGTACCAGTGGAAGGGGCACCAACTGCAAACAGAGGACAACATTAGGAGTTCGTATACCCCAATTAAAAACAGCTCCCCATTGAAAAATTCTGCCCTGCCTGTCCAGCCATCTCCACTGGGTCTTCTGTTTGCATTAACCATGAGCACTGCTTCCATGAAAGATTACCACGAGGGACATTACATTTAAAAAAAAAAAAGTAGGCTGAAGCCAAAAAAAAAAAAAAAAGCAAGCATTCTGTGATTCTTTCAGAAGACTTTTAGCTCAAGTGCCAAGCTACAATCACTTCTCTTTACTTATTTCACATACAAGAAACATGCTGGTCACAGCCCAGCTGCATGGAAACAACCCAGCTATTATCATCCCAGAGCAGTGTTTCAGACATCCTGACAAACCGAGAATGCCCAGTAGCTCACCAGCATTCTTAAACACTAAGATTAAGGTCAGCTTTGGAACTAGAGTAGCAATGCAATCATTGCAAAGCTAATATCTGTACAAAAAAAAATACAAGTTGTTAGGCTGGTATATAACATATACAAATTACAGCTGAAGCTACCTAAGTCTTCAGGAAGGTGGCAAACAACAAGAGCAGCTAACCTTTAAATTGTCCCATATTACCACAGCATCTGCTGCTCCACTGCTGACAGACAGCACCAATCATGCTGCTCATTTATTCCCCACTAATATAGAAAATCTGCCTGTTGTGACTTACGTGAGAGGCCTGTGGTGGTAGCTGAGGTTGGAGCTGAAGAACTTGCAATAGATGCAAACAGCACAGGGCCTGTGGAGCCAAGAAGGGGAGCTGTGGTGGCAGCTGTCGTTGTAGATGCTGTGGTTGTTACTACAAAAAAAAAAAAAAAGCACAGATCTTGTACAAGCAGAGCCCATCAGGCTTTTATACATTTCAGAAGGACCACAATATTAATGGGACACAAATTGGTCTATTTTTCCTGTATTCTACTTGAACCTTCTCTTTTCCCAATGCACCTTTCAAATTTGTGGTTCCCTCCCATTATGCTCCAGACAGGCGTACAGAACAGAATTTTGCATGGGACAAAAAAAAATGCAGCATATTAATCAATAACATTCACAGGTGACTAATGCCATTATAAATTCACAATAACAAATCATTCCAACCCATAATCCAGATTCCAGTTTGGAAAACCATAGGCAGGACAAAAGCCTCGCCAAGTCCTGAGTAATTATTTCTTAATTTTTTTTCCTACCTCCCAGTTTGCTTCCGAAGGACAGAGTGGGTCCCTGGCTGGTACTAGCAGTCAGCGCTGCCGTGGGTGCACTTGTGGTTGCTGCTGAAGTCAATGACCCAAAGGTTAGACCTGGGACAAGAGCAGCATAAGTAAAAAAGAAAAGATCAACATTTTACTACAGAGAAATGGGTCACAGTATTCAAGCCAGAAGAGTATAAGCAAAACATTAATATTTAATGTAACAGACACTCTGCATTATCTAGGAGTGGGACTACAGATAGCAAGCTCATTACTCAAAAGGCTTTAATAAATGATTTAACACAGGTGAACATCACCCTCATCCATAAGCCAATGACCTTCCTTCTGAGACCTGCACAAGTAAACCAAAAGCTGCAAACTGAACTTTTGCAAAATCTGCTGCTTGAAGCCCTTTTGCTTTGCACAAGCAAACTCACCAGAAGTATTTTGTAAAGGCTTCCAATAGAGCTGGCAATTCTACACACTCCTGGAAAATTACTTCAGCCTCACTTTTCAAATCTTTCATGTAACTATCATTTCTCAAGCACCACTCATCTTAGGAAGTCCACATCCACAGTGTGCAAGCCCTGTCAGGGACAGCCTAGATACACTGTCAAAGCCATTCAAAGTTGTGCCAGGCTCATTCAAGTATTAGAAAATACCATCACTGCCTCCACAGCCACCTGTGGAGAACACCTGTCTGCCTTTAGCACCTCCACATTTTTAAATCCACACATGCCCAGCCACAGAATCAAGATTAGATGTTTAGAATGTCAGGATATAAAACTACTGATTACTTCATTCCATTATTAGTTTGAAATATCACAAAAAACAGCCACACCAAGGTGGTGCTTGGAGAAAACTCTCCACAAAAACAGATGCTTTGTTAGGCAGAATAGGCTCGACAAGAGACAAACTCAGTAGTTCATTTAAACTTGCATACAAACTGCCAATTACTGTGATGTGACAAAAATTAATTCAGGCACACTTGCCTGGATCCTAAGGGATGTGATTTTGTGTCTGACCGACCTCAAGAAAACAAACAATGGGCAGAGTTCAATAACAAGTGACATTAGAGACAACTGTTTCCTGTGAAAACAGTATGCCAAGTAACTGTTACTCTTCATTTAACACCTTGGATAAGCACAATACTGCTTCATTCCACACCAGCAGAAGTGGGAGACTTCAGAAATCCACACCACCCCCAGCTGCCCTCCTGATGACAGCTGCTGCTTGGAGCCCAGGCACTCACCAGAGGACTGTCCCCCAAGGCTGAAGGGGGCTGCAGGCTGGGTTGTAGTCCCCAAGGTGGCAGCCGTGGTGGCAGTGGCAGCAGGTGCTGCTCCAAAGGTCAACCCCGTGGGTGCTGCCTGCGGAGCTGCAGTGCTTGCAGCACCGATGTTGAAGGCGGTTGCTCCTGCTTGAGTTGTGGTGCCACTGGAAAAAGTGAACCCTCCGGTTGTGCCAGGCTGAGCAGTGGTGGTGGTAGTGGTGGTGGTGGCAGGAACTCCAAACACAAAGCCAGATGGGGCTGCTGCCTGACTGGAGGGCACACTGGTGGGTGCAGAGGTACCAAACCCAAAATTCCCTGCGATTCCAGTAGCCTGAGTTGTGCTACTGCCTCCAAAGTTTATTTTTCCCCTGCAAAAGGGAAAAAAAAGAACAGCAGTGAGCAGACTGTTTAAGGCATACATCCAGTAAAATACTAAATCAACTTTCTTACAGACCTTTTGCTGACAAAACAGCAGAAAATCTTTCCAAAAGATGGGCACATTCCCAGAATTGTGTTTCTGTTTTGACAAAGACCGCATCACGAGGTCTGTCATCAGCAATCCCATTAGGTCTCCTCATATCAACACTCCCTTCGTTACTTCCACACATCAATGCATTATAAGCATAAATAAAGCTGTTAATTCTCGCAGCTCCTAGGCATCCTTTTCATTTCATAGAATCACAGAATTGTTTGAGTTGGAAGGGACCTTTAAAGGCCACCTGGCCCAACTCCCCTGCACTGAACAGGGACACCCACAGCTCCACCAGGGTGCTCAAAGCCCCCCCAGCCTGACCTGGAGTGTCTCCAGGGATCGAGCATCCACCACATCTCTGGGCAATGTGTTCCAGTGCCTCACCACCCCTACCATAAAAAAAAAATTTTCCTTCATAACAAACTAAATTTCATGCTTTAGTCTGAAACCATTTCCCCTTATCCTATCACCCTAGTCCCTGCTAGGAAGCCAGTCCCCTTCTTTCTTAGGATCTCCCTTTTCCCCACTTCTGTTCTTCCAGTCACCTCTTGCGGTTAGCTGCTACTGCAGCCCCCTCCCCACTGCTCTCTCTGTTTCCATAACATTAAATCTGAAGAACCATCCCAGTGTTTACCACTTCCAAAGACAAAGCACTTCCACTTGGGCAAGGAAACATTCTAAGCACTCCAGATATCGATCACGCACACACACAAAAGAAGACTTTTGCTATCAGAACTCATCATGCTATCCTTTCCTCACACAACCAGTGTGGCACCAAGAGTGAAACACAGAATGGTGACTCAAAGACAGCGGGAAATACAGAACGGGGAGCCCATAAAACCCACTCTAAGAGTCAGGACTAACACAGAGCTTCGCTAAAGGCACGCAGACGTGCACAGTTTCCGGGACACCACCGCCACCAGCACGGGAGCTGCCCCCC
>WBMW01000436.1:210119-237325 GCA_013396635.1 Penelope pileata
AAGGAGAAGAGCGCGGCGGGCTGGGACTGGGGCTGGCTGCTGGCGGGCGTCTGCGCCGCGCTGCCGAAGGCGAANCCTGCGCCGAGACGGACGCACACCCGCCCACAACCCGACCCCGACGCCTCGCGCACGCGGATGACGCACTTCACGCATGCGCCCAACGGACGGCGCGTGATGCCACCGCCCTGCTCCCGCCCACGCCTCAATTTAACCAACCGCAGGCCGCGTTTTCACCGCCCTCATCATCTATTGGCTGATGTGGCCGCCACTCATCAGCCTCCCCGTTGGATTGGCTGCGAGGCCTATAAGAGGCGGGGAGGAAGCGTTATGCTGTTACTACAGCAACAAGGGACGCGGAGGGTGGATGCGGTGGGGACCGGGGTGGTTGTGAGAGGCCTGGGCGCACCAGCGCGGGGTGGAGGAGCCGCTGGAGGGGTGAGGGAGCGGCTGCACCTCTGTACGTGTGATGTGCACCAGTAAGTGCTGTAAGGCCTGAGCTGTGCCTCCAACAAGTAATTGTGGAGCAAAAGCATCCATAATTGGGATGAAGGAAGGAAAAGATGGTTCTGTTCCTTTCAACGTACGTTGTCACGTGTAAGATTTAGACAAAAATTGATTCTTTTGAGTATCAATTGAGCACATAATGTTTGAAGAAGGACAGCATAGAAAAAAATCCTTGTTCTTTCTGATCTGACGCTTATTTTTTCTGCACAGGTGAGCAGCAATATGGATATGGACAGTATTTCTTCAGTCTCTTCTTTGCAGGCCCTTGCCAAGCTGCTCAGTGATGCACACGAGGAGGAGGAGGAGGAGGATGACTTGGGTGTGAGTCTTTCATAAGGCTTCGGCGTGTTGTAGTTAAGCCTAACCTTGTTAACTAAGGACATGCAAGCATCTCTTTTCCCAGTGCAAAAAAATAAATTAAAATAAAAGAATAAAAGAGAGAATTCAAACTTTAGAAGGCTTTGGAGTGATTGAAATAACTGGGAGATATTTTTAGGATAACAAGCTCTTAAGGGAGGGAGTCAGCCTAGGAATGTGAGGAGAGATTGTGACCACAGAATGGGAGGGGTATTTCCTAGCCTAAAGGAAATGAGAGCATGTAGTTGGGAAGCTTTAGGTACTTAGATTTCATCCTCCTTTTCCCTGAAGCCTTTTAGAGGTGAAGGCAATTACAGCTAGATGCCAAAGATTTCATATGAAGAAAAGCTGCTGCTCAGCTTCTGAGTAAAGACCAAAATATCCAGAGGTGACTGCGTGTATTAATTCTGTATCAGGCACTGAGGAACTGTAGAGATAATTGATCACTGGAGTGCAACAGATATGTTGGAGACTGTAGAATGGGGAAGGCTGAGTAATCATTCCAAGATGAATGATCTGAATGATTAATGAGGGAAATATCTCTACATTCTTTTATATCAGTTTATCTCAGGACTAGAAGAAGATTGCAGCTCTTGGAAAAATGTCTCTTGCTCCTGCAACATGCAAGTGCAGCTTTTCTCTGGGCATGTGCATGCTAGGGAGAAGTCCCTAGGATTGCTCAAAACTCTGGCAAATCTTGTAGGATTTGGGACAAATTATGTTATGACGTGGATAACAAAAATGCCAAATGTCTGAGCTCCTCCATGGTGTCAGTTCTCAAAGCAGAGACAGCTGGCTGGCCCAGCAGCTGTGCACTAGTGATGGAATGGGAATATCTGGGGGGGGAAAGAGATGTCTCCTGAAATTTCCTTTCAGTAGATGGTAGCTGTGGTCCTTCCCAATCTAGCTACCCTTGAGCTCTTTAATGGCTGCTTTCTAAAGCTAGCATTATCGCTGTACGTTTTTGCAATAAACATCCTGATTTTAAAAGAATTTGTTTACATCTCAATAATAAAACGAATGACACTTCTGAGACAGAAATGGAAAATTGCTACATGCAATGTCAATTAAGCCTGAGTCAATCTGAGTAATTTGGAATCTTTATTTTGATTTAATTTAATGTTCTGTGCATATGAGGCACTTTTATCAAACCAAGGAATCTTTGTATATGTAGAAATGCCTCACATTGGCTTATTAGCACTAAATTGATTCATGATTAGAGGAAAATGCTGTTGCCTCATATAATCTCTACTGTTAAAAGGAATCCAAATGCTACGATGGGATTTGCACGTAGCACCCTTGACTTCTTGAAATATTTTCAGGGCAAGCAAAGCAGGATAATTTTCCCAAAATACCATGGAAACAAATATTCAAGAAGCACATCTGGCTGGGAGTCCTGTCTAAACCCAGTGTATCAAGGTTACTCTGAGAGGAGGAACATATTCAGTGGTTCAGTCAAGAAATTGTAGGATAGTTTTTTGCTCTATCAGTGATTTATTTGACCTCAGATAATATGTTGTACTTACTGATGTTATGGTTACTGAGCTGTGGTCTGTGGAAAATTAATGGGAGTTCCATTTGGGTTTTTTGCAGCCACGCTGTTCTGCTAGCACCATAACTCCTGGTAGCATTGGACCGGTGAAGAAAGAGACCACTGGTAAGGAGGAGTGTTTGAGTGTCTTAGCAGACTGTAACAGCTGATGTAAGTTACCACGGATGGTTTACCCCAATAAGGGAGTGGACCTTTGAGGTGGAAATAGCATTATGGTTTTATGATTACACTAAAACTATGTTTTCCTGGAAACTTAACGGCAGAATATACAAAGAGCAGCAGAAAAGGTAACTCCAGGGGGTAACAGCCTTGAGTGATGATGATGAACAGAGTACAGAGCATGGGCTGGTGGGAGTCGTAACTGAGCAGCAAAAAGCTCCTTATAATGGAATTGCTGTTGCTTGGAGTGAACTAGGAAAGTAGACTTGTAAGTAGTCACCTGAAAGGGTTTTCATGGAGTAAACTGAATGGGACTGAGTCTACACTTCTAAGAATGAGAAGTTATGAATTATACCATGAAACACTGACATGCTATTGTCCTTGGAACTTTCCCAACTCTTTTTAGACAGCACATGGAATGAAAAATAAGCTTTGTTCAGGACTGCCCTCAAGCAACTGAGAACAGTTTTTCAGTTTTCTTCTTACTGCACCTCGCTCTTTGCCTGGAAACCCTGCTCCATCTGACTCCAGGTGTTCTGGCATCATGCAGAAAGGTGGACTCAGGCAATGAGAACAAATGTCTTGAGGGTTCATACATTTGTTTTCAACACCTTGAATTGTACTCGGGAAAGAAAGGAAGCCAAGACTACTCTTAGCTGAGTTAATGTAAAGTTATTTCTGGAGCTAATACTGTCACATAATTGGACAGCTTAGTTATGAGCTGTAACACAGGTCAAGAAGAACCAGGATTAATCTAGCAGAAAAAGAACTGTAGCAAATATAACAAATAGACTTTTGCTTGGGAATCCCAAAATAACCAGCGGTTCTGCTGTAAAAACCTCCAAGTTGCAGATTTACCAGCAAACTAAAAAATATATTTTTCACTGTAGGGTAGGTATAACCCCTGTTGTTCTGCCAATGGACTTCCATGAGTCTTCAGTACCTTGTCTGGGCTGTGCCCAATAATTAATGAGAAGAACTGGAGTTATATGTGAGGAAGAGATCCTTTTGTAAATGACTCTGCTCACTTAAAAATCTCTTGTCAGGGACATGGGGAAAGATTAATATTTCATACTTATACGCTTTACTCATTTTGAAGTGCTAGATATTTTATGCCTGAAAGGATAATTTCCTTGACTTAGAGGTTGGGTAAAGGAGATTTAAGAGAAAGGAATAGAAAATGACCTCCCTCTGCAAATTCTGATCCTTGTGATATCGAAGGGAAGGAGATCATTAACGACAGTGTTTTATGATAAAGTTTTTTCTAAAGTCCAGAAAAATGAAATTTTTCAGCAAACCTGGAAAAAGAGACATTCTATAAAATGAGTGGTTTTTTTCTTTATCACTCACAGGTACTTTTCAAGTGAAGTCTGAAAACAATAAAACTATTTGGGATACAGAAGAGGTCCCAGAAGGATCTGAATTTGATGATACCTGGGACCCTAGAGAACAGCCAGAGTGAGTGATCTGAGATGGCACGCTTGGGTTTTACGCAGTTTTAATAGAAATAGGAGTTGAACTTCAACAGGAGTGAAACAGCAGTCTGAGAAACTTGTCATGAAGGTGAAGGTCGGATATCAAATATGTTGCAAATGTGGTATGTTGCAACTAAAGGAACAAGTGAGGAGGGATTTTAACTTCTCCCCTGGAAACCTTCTGATCTCATAACAGAAACATAGAGTTGATTTTTCTTGTCGTAAGACTATTTGCAGTGTCAGGTACTTGTACAAAATGAGATTAGGAGAGGAAGCAGACCTCTGAGATGATTTACTGACTTTGAAACGTGTCAAGTTTGTGTGAGATACCCGGTTCTTCCTGCCACAACTGAAACGCGTTCATTTTTCATACTCATAAGGTACTCAAACTTATGTTTATTTCAAAGAATTAAGCTCTTCAGAGACAAATACTGCAATAGGAAGGAAGGTTATATGCAGGCAATATTAAACTTTTAAATCTTTTTATTCAATCATAGTCTGCCAAGGGACAGCCTTAAAACAGTCTTTTCCCCTGCTTGTAGAAGTACAATGTTTTTGAAGTAGTAAAGCATGTCAGTTATGTAGCTTGTAGAGGTCAGAAAGCTTTCAGAGTCAAGTAATTTGCAAAGCAGCATTTGAATTTATAATCATTGTGATCTGATGCCCTATCCTGGAGTGCTAGATGCTGAAACAGATGGACTGAAGTCCGTGAAGCTGCACATTGTACACTAGATCATAGCCCAGAATCCTCATTTTTCTCTGCACGTAGTTCATGTCATTAATTTTTTTCAGTTTCCCCATACAAAAACTAGCCTGAGCCCCATGTGAACTTAGCCTCAGCATTTCTGATAACGTGACATTCAGCTGTATTCTCACACACTGCTGTGTACTTGAAGCTATCACCTGTGAGGTACAGAACATGCCTTTTTTCTGTTGTGGGCACAGCAGAAGCTTTTCTCATGCTGTTTTTGACCCTTCCCCTCCCTGCTGAGTCAAGTGTGGTCTTTCTCTAGCCTCAAACAATTACATCCCGTGTTGCACAGATGAAAAGAGAGTATAAATCTTTGTAATAGTTCATTGAATTAAATCATAGAAAAAGGCCCAAAAGGAAAACAGATGGTTAGAGGTGCATCCAGAGCTGTTAGACAGATTTCTCATTGACTTAGGAATTACTGCATATGCACAAGAATGCTGGAGATGCAAAAAATACTTTCCATACACTTTTTCCAACAGCTTTGAGAAGGGACTCCATTTATTTTGCTCAATTTAGCAGGAGTAATATGTTCTAAATACAATCTTCTCAGTTTGTATTTCCTCATTCATTAAACATCAGGATCAAGAGAATATGTGATTCTAGATTTTATAGGGTTCTAAATTAAACAAATTGATTTGGAGGGGAATAAAATTAATGTTGGCCAAATGCAAAATTATTAAAATTAGACAAGGTAGCAGAGGTATTTTTAGGCTTCAAGAATAGGCTGAATGACAGAACAGAACATGCATTTGACAGCATCCTTTTTCAAGTCTTTTCCCAAGAGTTTGTTTCTTGACTGCTTGATAAGTCTCGTATTCACTCAGAATGCCTCTTCTGCTCCACGATCCTGCAAATGCTGATTAGTGAAGGAGAGACAGCAAAGTGATTACTTAGGAGGGTGGGATGAGAGTTCGTGTCTTCTAGCTATATCAGTCATGGCTCTGGACAGAAATCCAGTGCAGTTAGTTTGAAGACTTGAAGGGAGACTGAAAAGTAGCAGAGAATGTGATAAGGATATGAGCACTCATACAAAGATTTATGGTCCTCTGAGAAATATAATCTCCTTTAGTCTCCTGGCTCTTCTCTGCTATTAGGCAACTACTTTTCTTTTTCAGGTATGAGATTGTATTCAAACAGCAGGTGGGAACAGAAGATGTCTTCTTTGGGATGAGCAGGAAAGATGCTTCCACAGCCTGCTGTGAAGATATGGTGGTGAGCTGAACCTGTATTTCCCATCCCTTCCTCGTGCCCTTTTTCTACACAATTGTCTTCAATCTTGCCCTCTTCCTGAGGCAGAATGTAAACACCAAGCTGTATGCCTGCCTTTAGCCTCCTGTAGGATTTTCTTGTAGTTACCCAAGCATTTGTAGATATTTACACTTGCTAACCTGAGGAATTGATGTGCATCTCCTCAAGGACCCGGTGAGAATCTGTGCAACGTGTATGCCACACACACAGACCAGAGGGAAATGAAACTAGCTCGAAAATGAGGTTTAATCTTGGACACAATTTTGGGATGGGGAGAGTCTGAGAAGGAGATGGTTTTCATCTGCCTGCATTTATTACTAAGTCTGTGAGTTAGCAGAATGTTACAGTATTGACAGTGTTTAAAGTTACAGGTAACAGATCCTGTCTCATTGTTGTATGATAAAGATCTCCCTGCTTTCTAAAGTTCATGACTAGTATAATTGCTGTGCAATTTTTCTAACTGAAGCAGGCAGTCCTCGGAATACACAAATCCAGGGGCTTTGAGTGTATGAAGAGTGCCTGTGAATACCAGTACGTTATTGACTCGGTGTTTTGCAGCAAATTATCATCAATACTCATCACTAAGCTATTGAAAGCAATTGTCACTATCATTCCCTAATACAAACTGCCTACTCAGAATGTTGCTCTAACACTAGCATCAAAATGCCCGTGAAGATGGGATCTTCTATGGCATGTGGATCCACTTATCTAATCACAGCTTTATCCCTGCCTGTCATTTCAGATTAAAATCAAGCTGCCAGAGACCAAGTTCTCAGACATCATGTTAGATATCCAGGACAAGGTTCTTGACCTCCGGACTCCCCAAAAGTAAGTGAAATGTAATTGATTAGAAGTACAGGTAATATATTATTTCAAAGGAAGTTTAACCAAGCCTGCAAGAGAATGCTATGTGGAAAGCAAAGGTAAAGATGAAGATAATATTTATTGCATGAAGAAATAAAAAGCAACTTTTAGGCACCCTTATGCCTATAGTTTGCTAGCTTTAAGTCTGTGATACTGTTCTAGCAAATATAGCCTTAAAACAGATATTTGATTACTTAAATATCAAGGCTTCAAGGGCCCAAAATGTCTGAGAAAGAACAGCCCAGTCCTGAAGGACTTATTGGGAGTTCACTTTCTAAATACTGATTTGTACAAATGAACAACTGAAGATGTTCACAAATGTGCAGACAATTTCAAATGTTGAAATTGTGGATATAACCAGGCATGGATGCAGAGAAGAAAATGGTACAAGATTTTCCTAAAGAGACTTCCTTTGAGGGCTAGCTATTTTCAAACCCCAAAGTTAATGAACTGACTAATGTTCTCAGGCTTCTCACAATCTCCCTCCATCTTTCCCTCAGCGTGCAATCGCCTTGCCTGAAATTGACTGGTAATTCTCTTGTCTGTTCTGCTCTACACTCTTCACAATACAATGCTTTCGTAAGAGAGCTTAACCCTCCTCCCCTGGACTGCCTTTCTGCACTGAATGGGATGTGGGAAGATTTCAGATGTGAATAGCCTCCTGCTATCATCAATCAGTTCAAGATGCACACTGTGGATTAAGGCCAAAATAAATTCTTTCCTTAGTGGACTAACCACAGAAAAGTCACCTTTCTCACAGAGAAAACCAGACTGAGTTGGTTACCCCTTGATTTAACCCAAAGATGCAACAGTACTGGAAGAATGTTTGGAAGTGCTAGATCTGAAACTGGAAAACCAAGAATAATTTTTCAGCTAATGATTTGCATAGCCTGAGGTTAGTAAAAGAGGTAGCTTAATGCAATACTGCAGATGTAGGAAAACCTCCACTTCTGTTTGGTTTTTTTTGCGATTTTGTCTTTTTGGTGACTCAGATCTGCCATTATCTTGGTATCCAGCTGTCTCAAGTCACAAACTTAGCAAACAAAAATTTTGCTGAAAATCTGATGGTTGCTTGGGTACAGCCTGAGCCAATGCTGCTTCTGCAAATGTAAGTGCAAATCTGCTCAGTATGAAAGAAACAAACAGGATTTCAAGTTCTACATACAAAAAACAGTGTTCTCACAGTGTGTAGGGGGGCTCAAAGGAATTGTTTTCAACTGTGTGTTCCTGGGGCTGATTCTAAGCCCAGCTAGTTTTATGGACTTTTCCACGTTATTATCAGCTGGCTACTTTCAGTAGCTGGGACACAAATGTGTTTTGGCTGTACCTTGTCTGTGGATCCTACAGCATAGATGAAAAGGTCTGGAAGAGGCAGCATTATTTAATCATGAATTTGAAGTAACACCCATATCCATGCTACCACGTTGCCTTGTAGGGCTTCATAGTGTTTGGCTAGGCAGATTTACTGATTCTGAACTCTCCTTGGTTCTGTTTGCGCTGTGGATACAGTGGAGGTCCAAGATTGGCTGGATTAATCTTAAGGTTAAAAATTTTTTCAGTAACTTAACAGTAAGTCCACCTTCATACCTAAATTGTGCTTTGCAGGGTAGATGTCTTTTGCAAAACTGGACTGTCCAGAATCTCTAATCCAGCTGTGTCATTTGCTTCTTCTTTCTAGAGAATACAGGCTCCTAAAGACACTTTGAGGCTTTAGCATTTTTCAGATTTTTACGACCAGGAGAGCATTATTAATGCAGCATCTCTTCCCTCTGCATTGTGGAGAAGCAAGAACAGAGGAGAGAGCTCACGATCCAACACTGGGAACTGTTGTAGCCACAGCCAAAAGAAAGGAGATGTTTGTATTCCAGGGTCTATATAGCTGTACACCAGGTATTACAGGAACTGTACAACCTGTCACAAGAAGGATGTACTGAATGGACTTCCCTTGATCTACTGATTGGGGAATTACAAGAGGAAATTTCAGTGCTATCTCAATTGCTCACATGGTTTGGGACATTAAAACTCACTGTGTCCTCTGTTGCAGGAAGCTGCTGCTGCATCTCCCTTGCCCTGTAGACAGCAAGAAGGGCAAAGCCCGTTTTCTCTCTGAAGAGGAGCTTTTGGAAGTCACCTTAAGGATGACAAGGGAGTTTGATTTCATCAATTTTGCCTGATAGAGAAGCGGAGAAAGTTTTCAAAAAGTAATCTCTGTAAATTTGAAGTCTTTTCAAAATCTAAGTGGTTGTGAGATAGGAGATTGTTCCCCTTTAACAGTCTGGGGGAACATCCTTGGGTAAATTCAATAAGTCAGGAGGAAAAGAAAATATATTTATAGCACTCTATTCTGTAAGCTGGGGCTGTCTGGCTCTTGAACTGCTCCGGTTCACGTTCTGCTTCCTTCAGTCTGATTTAGGCTCTGAATCAGAAAATAGGAGATTAGAAATTCTGTAAGTTAGGGAAAGTCTTCCTGCGGTTATGGTCGATAAGTAGCAGAGTGAGGCTCTGGCCAAGAACTCTGGCTCTCAGTCCCTGTTGGAAGACTTGCCAGTGACATTTGTTTGGCCTCCAAAGCTGGCACTGAGGCCAGTTCTCACCGAGTAGCTGAGAGTGGGTTCTGGAGATCAAAATCTTCGGGGCTCCATATCCACATCTCTGAGGCTGCTTTACCCTGGCAGAACAAGGTAGGCAACTACAGCTGGGCTGTTGGACAGCTCAGCTCTTTTAAGCAACTTTTTGACAATGCGTGGTTCGATGTCATCTATTCACCTGCTGTCCCTCCAGCTATTCTTCTGATCTTTATTAATAAAAGAATATGCTCTAATGAACTGTTCTGGTTACCTTTCACTCTGCCTTCTCCACATGATACCCTGAGAGACTTCCTGAAAGTGGAACGAGAGGAACTTTGTTATGCAAAGTATCATTTTCTTAAAGGGCTGAAGTGCAGCAGGAGATTTTGTTTTGGCCTTCAGGTCTAATCTAGAGCTACTGGGCTGGGTAACCAAGATATTCCTCTTACCAGCTTCTGGGCAAATACATTCACTTAACACTGTTAATCATGCAGGAAACAAAGATATCTGCTTGGTGATCAAAGAGGAGAGAAGAAGCAGGGCTTGTACTTTGAGTTTTAATAAAATTTCGTAATCACTGTAGAAAACAAAATGGCTTGAGTCCTGCATTTGTCTGGCATAAAAATAAAACAAAATTGTTGTGGACAGTATCCATGCAGCTAAACTTGTGACAGGGAATTTTGTGACAAATGAGAAGATGAATTCTCCATGATGGATTTATAGACACTGATGGTGATTTTTTCAGATGTATTTTCGTCGATTGGAATTTTCAGAATTTATTTGTAATATCCTTGAGTTATACGGAAGGATAAACTTGGATGCTGTTGGTATGCTTCAACCACTTATCTTAAAGTGGTTCCATTCCCTGAGTCAAAATAAGACTGCCCAATCTCTGCTTTAGTGTTAATGCACTGGAAAACAGGCATCTCAGTTATGATTCATCATAAGCCATTGGGCATGCTGACAACACCAAGGGGCTACTCCAATTTGTATTTGAAATTTCCATAAATTGCATTTGAATGTCTCATATTCCTGCTCTGCAGAGCCGTGGTGGAAGGGAACAATGCAGATGTATGAAAAGGCTGAGATCATTCCTCCTGACTCAGTTTGTACTGCGTGTGATTGCCAAGAAGTTACACTAAGGCTGTTTCTTGGAAAAAGGTTGCTGTGTGGTCCTCAGACAATATGCTGCTGTGCTGTTAGATTTATACATAGATCACAAAAAATGGAAGGTTGGCCCTGTGTTTATACACGTGTGAATGTAACATTTGCTCAAGGTCATTCAGCAAGTCCATGGCAAAGCTGAGCAGAGCCCTGCTCTTCTGAGCCATATCCCAGTCCTCTACCCACAGGATAACATTGCCTTTGTAGTTGACTGCGGTAATTTCCTAAGCTTTAAATCAAGATCTGATTAATTTAGTGTTTGATTCTGACAATAAAGGTGAGTTTGGCTCATTTTGTCTCTCTCCATGGCTTCAATTTTATTTCCAATGGAAATGAGTGTGTGCCACACTGGTATCCATGTCCTATTTTCTCCCCATACATTTTTTAACCCGCATGCATTTAATCTGCATTCAAGAGACAAAAATCTCAAAGGTAAGTATGCTTTATAAGACAGCTGCTGAATGGGAAATACAAATTAGCTCTGCCTAAGAGGAACTTCTAGTGTGTTTTGTGTTGTTTTGGCTTTTTTTTTTTTCTTGCACCTGCTGTTCAGTCACTGTAAACCCCTCCTCCAGGCTACAATAGATGATCCACACCAGTCTGTGCAAGGAGACTGGGAAGCTGGTGACATGGCTGGATGGGGAGAGTATTGCAGGGCAGCAAAACGGATGCTGGAGGGGGATGCTGGAACTGCAGTGTTAGGCAATACAAACAGGGGACAAGCTCGTGGGAAGGCAGGCTTTGTATTTTCCGCTGCTTAAAAGGAGAAACTGCTGCCGTGTTTTCACCAGAGTAGAAACATCTGTCCAGGGATGTGCAGACTGCTGCTCTGGTCAGGGCTACTGCCATCACCATCTGGAGATCCTCTCACATCCGTACTTTCTGCCTGTCAAGGAGACAGAGGCTGCCCTAGAAAAGGTGTTGGTTTGGGTGGGGCTTTTTGGTGGCTTGTTTGTTGTTGTTTATTTTTTTGGGGTTGTTTTTCTGTAGAACATCCCCAGAAGAAGCTGGTCAGAGGGACACGCAGCCTCAGTGTCCCAGAATTCTGTGAAGTGCTGCTGGCTACAAGAGAGTTAACTTTTTTGCAAATGCTTGGAGGCAATTTTGCTTTGCTGAACCAGCACTGGCAGAAATCCTTTTGAAGGGGATACAAAAACCCCTTTGCCTCTGAACATCAAAGCTATTGCCTAAGTACCACTCCAACACCTGCAGGCATCTTAATTAATCAAAATTATGAGCCCAGTTAAACAACCCAGCCAGTAAGCCCCAGCCATTAAGCATCATCAAGCTTTATTTGGTTCCCTAAGAAACATCTTGATTAAATGTATTGCAGTTAAGTAGAGGGCAGCGTAGCTGTGGAAATGAGATAGAGGCTGTTTATAGAAGTACCCTGATAAACTACGTGGTGGTGTATTGCCTTGCTCGTACCTTGTGTCCTCCAACTGTGGTGGCACAGCCATTTGGACTTGCTCCTGCCTTGCATCTGAACCATTGTGTTGTACTGAGGTACACATCCCAGCTTGCTCTGTGTTTCCGTGCTCCTCATGCTCATTTTTGTCTACATGCTTCTGGAGCAAAGCTACTTTCCTCCTTCTACAGCTTGAGAACGAGAAGAACCAGAAGCATTGCTCCATGTAAATGCCCGAGACAGAATGACAATGTAAATTTAGACTTTTCCTTAAACATACAGTCTGGTTTCTGGGCTGTTCTCATTCCCATTTTCCTCCAGGTCAGTTGGTATCAGCATGCTATAACTTCAGTATTTGCTTATAAAGGCAGACTGCTTTGTATTTCTGCTGTTCGGCTTAACGTTTGTATCCAGATTTTCTACGCACTTCTTTCATTGTGTGAAACGCTGCCTTATCAGCAGCTGCTTCCCTCCAGATAAAGTTTATCTAAAATAACTAAGCTGTATCTAACCTACCTTTCTGTGTGCAGACAGACCTCCTGCTCCCCTACAGCTCACAGAGGAGGTAAGGAGACGAGATGGGTATCGTGCCTGTTCTCCCACCCAGCCTTGGAGCCCATCCCTCCTTGCTCAGCGTGCTGCAGGGATGGAGCACTCTGCTGTTCCTCGCCAGCTTGGCTCTGTTCTTCAAACACAGCCAGCCCCACGTTTCCCTGGTGCAAACAGGACTGGTTATGGGGGGATGAGCCAAGCCAGAAAGAATCGTTCCACGTTTCAGCCTGAAAAGTTTCTCACTCCTTTCTGATAGACCTCTGTGTGTCCCAGCAGAGCATTTGAAGGAGTTTTTGAGATCCAGCCCACAGAAACAGTGACACAGACAACGCCTTTGGTTTTGGAGTATTTCAATCCAATGAAATGTTTGACCACTTTGCCCTTTCTCAACTCAAGGTCTCCTTTTCATCTCTTTCCCATCTTCATGCGCTCATTTCTGAAGAGAAGATCACAGGAATTTACGGGTGTGCTAGCGGATGCTGTCCACCTGCAGTCCTTGGGGACCACCTCTCTTTAATTATGAGCCTCCTTTGTGGATCCCAGCAGCTTGCCAGCTCGCTTCTGATGCTGATCAGCACTTTATTAATCCACACGGTTTTAGCTTGGTGTTATCATGACCCAGCAAAGGTTGCTAAGGCAGCTAGGTTGCGTCTGGCCGCCTATCTCCTGCAGCTGCAGTGCAGAGGAAAAAAAAAAAGTTCTTCTGGAAAATTCTTTTCCTCTTGGAAAGCTGCATAAAATGGGAGGGAGAGGAATGGATGCAGTTGTTAAATTTTAAGGAGATGAGGTAGACAAGCCAGATGTCTCCCAGACATCTGGGATCTCTATCAGATGTAACCAACAATGGCTGAGCTCAGTGGTGCTCTGAGTGTTGGGTGGGTTCCAGCCCTCTCGTGTGCCACAAGAACCATCCCACCATTCTTCTCAGGACCCAGATGATGGGATCTCCTGCCCACCAGCTTTCTTCCCAAGGGCTTTTGTAGCTCTGTTCCTCAGGTGGCACTGCAGCAAGATGGGAGTGGAGGGAGTGGGAGGTTGACTTCACCTGGGGTGGGCAGCTCTGGGTGGTCTCACCTGAGCTGGTCCCACCTACCTGGGGCTCCACCCAGGAGGAGTTAAATGGGCGTAGAGTGAGCACTGAGGGCATCTGCATAAGCAGGGGAGCTAGCAGTGAGAGCGTGTGCTTGGTATTCTGAAAAGGGAAACAGAAAAAAACACTAAGGGGGCACGACCACTGCACAAGAAACAGGAAAGTAGCTGGAAGATGTGCGATTTGTCTTGGGTTTAGGACTGTCTGCATTGTGCCTGGGAGATTGAAGAAGTAATGGGGTGATGGCTGGACGTGGGAAGCTCTGACAAGGTGAGAAATGTCTCTGGTTTTGTTCTGGGTCGCAGGCGTTGCAAGGAGGCTTGGGTGTCAGTGTGATTTACTGCGATGCATGGGTTTTGGTCAGCAGCAGCTGTCAGAACTGTATCAAGCTTCCAGAGGGAACCCGAGGTGTTGAGAGGAGCCTCTGGAGGTCCCAAGCAAACACTGAACACATCACCCCAGCCCTGAGCACACCTGCATTGTGGTTTGCTGTCAGGAGGCGATTTGCCTCCTGGCCTGGATGGCAATGTGTCTGGGGAGACCACTGTGGTGTGGGGAGCACACAGCTGGGGGGCAGAGCCCTGCAGGACCCAGGGATAGGGCGTGGGGTCCTGCAGCGCTGGAACTGTGCTGCCAGGCAGCGAGCAATGGGCTAAATCGTGTGTGTGGGGATGGGGAGAGATAGGGTGGTGGGGGAGTGGTGTGTACTGGGCAAAAGCACAGCAGGGAAGGAGGGTAATTGCCAAGGCTGCTTTAACAACACTGTGCTGAAGAGAAAGGTCAGAGCAGACAGAGCTCAGGACAGATTAAATACCTCTGCTAGAATGCCACCAGCACTAGAAATCCCGGGCCCAAAAGAAGCTGCTGAGAGGAAAGTGTGCCTGGAATAGCTATGAGGTCTCCAGGAGAAGCTGAGTGTGAAGGTTGCAGGGATCTATGGAGCTGGAAGCCCTGCCCCGCTGCAGGGTCAGCCCGGGGTGGCACAAAGCCACTGCTTTCATCAGCAGCAGAAGAGAGGGGAATCGTTGTGGGAGGAGCACGAAACGTGGCTGCAGGTGGTGAACCCTCCCCAGAGCTTACAGCAGCCTGGCTTTCTGTGCTGCCCTTCCTTCCTTTCCTTACTGTAGGGACAGCTTGTAGTAGTGATCCCAGACTACTGCAAGTGCTGAGTGTCACATCTGCCTCTAGGACTGTGCACAAGCACCTTCCTCCCTCCATTCTTTTCCACATTTAGAGCAGACCTCATGGCTTTGCTTTGCTTTGTTCCTTCTTAATAATAATAAAACCACAAAGCTAAATGAGAAGACCAGAGCTGCTGTTATCCCATAGCAAGGTGCTACCTCCAGGTCAGGGCATCTTGTGGATGAAGAGCTGGGGTTTCACTCAGCCAGAAAGATCCCCCAGGTTTGTCCTGGACCGGTGCTCAGATAAGAGATGTTGATCGACTGTTGGCTGTGATATGGGTCCTGAATGAAGGGGAAAACCTGCCTCATCTTTAACCATGAATTCCCCAGCTTATGTTTTGTCAGTTCATTTAAATAAGACTTCTTCTGTTTGGAACTAATTTTTTTTTCTTGTTGTTTTCTTGAATAAAACATCTTCTTCAACACTTGCCCCTCCTCAAGCCATAGCCAAGTAGCATCTCAGCCTAGTTCCTTAAATCAAGAGAATTGTTTATGTCCTTGGAGGCTGGAATAATAACAGCCAAAGAAAGCCATGAGACGCAGGAGGAATTCATTTGTGAGTTAATGAAGGCTGTGCAGCGCAGCGGAAGGATGAGCGGCGATGTTCCTGGGCAGCATTTACCGAGCTAGATTTCTTTCTGTTGGTATTGTTCTCCCTCAAAGCATTGTTGAACAGCTTAAACACCACTTACATATGAGTTTATTACAGTCTGCCTTGGTAGGAAGATGTGTGCCGTGCAATAGGCTGGTGTCTGGCATTATGGTGAGAACGGAGGAAAGCTCTCAAAAGACAGAACCTGCTTGCTGGTTACATGCCCTTTAAAAAAAATAACTAAAATAATTAAAAACCACCCTATCCAGATGGTCTTCTGTAACATTTTGTCACATAGAAGCAGGCTGATGCTTGATACTCATTGGAGGGGATAAAACTTGGCTGCAGATGGGGCCAGCGCTGTGCGCAGCGTTTCAGGATGTGTTCTGGTTTCCTCAACAGTGGGGACGTCAGTAGGTTTCCATCTGGTCACTTGTTGGCACACAAGCTGTAAAAACATAATTCCATTTAACACTGATAGAGGGGCATAGAGGTCTCATGGTACAAAACCATCACACTCAGAAGTAACTGAGAGTGGGAGGGGAAAGGAACTGCAAACAGTACAATTCTATCAGCTGCCTTTTTCTTTTAAAAAAAAAAAAAATTACTAAAACATATTTAAATTGCTTAGAGAGCTCTGGGAGTAGGGAAACGAGACCAAAATTGCTTGGGGAGAGGAAGAGATGGACAGATTTGCAGTACAGTGACAGCTGCAGACCCAGCTCAGGATAGCTGGAGGTGATGTGCATTCTGTTTGCAACGATTTAGCAAACTTGACAAAAAAAAAAAAAAAAACTGTTACAAAAAACCCATTCTTCCCATTGCCAGCACCTTAGGCTACGTGATGAAATTGGGTACCCATAACTTGAAGCTGTCTCCAAGTACAGGCAAAGAGCTGTCAGCCACCGTGTGTTTGGGCACTGCCCGTACTGCCAGGGCTGACCATCTGCTGGAGCCCAAGGCAGAGGCAGGCACCAGCAGCTGAAGCCCTGTGCCAGCAGGTAAACAGGAGGTGCTGGCTCTTATGTTCTCTGTCGCAGCCCTTCTTGGTTTGAGGGCATGGATTTGCTTGGATCAAACTTAAAACACACAGCTAGCTTGGTTATTCTTCCCCAGAACTGGGCTGTAAAGTAAGTGGGGGCTGGCATGGCAATTTAGGTGCTGCCTGCACTGACTCTCACTGATCTCAGCCCTGCAGACTCTCAAGGTGCAGCCACATCCAGCACAACAAATGAGGCATCCCGAAGCAGCGTGTTTTACCTTTGTCTCTGCTCTGTGATCCCAAGGCCTGGTCTCCTGACCCGACACTCACTGCAAGCTCATTTGGGTTGCTAAGGGAGGCAGAAATTCCTCCAGAAGCCTCAGCTCCCCATTTGCTGCTGCTGCCCGAGCTCTGAGGTAGCGCTGGATTAAGATAGCGCCGAGCTGGGCAGGGACCATGGCTGCCTCCTTGTTGATGCAATGCCAAGCAGGCTGTGAGCTTTCAATAAGAAGTAATTAATGGTAGAGCCGGCTCCTGCAGTCTCACGGAGTCTCTTCTATTTCTGTTGCTAAGTCAGGCTTCTAAAGGCAGCTGGATCACAATGGCTTGACTTTCTTCTATGGGCAAATAAGAAAGAGCACTTAATGTAGTGACCCCACATTTATCTTCTGCCCTTCATTAGCACCATCTGTCTGCCTGTTAAAAGGCTGCTGTGCCTGTCCTCATGGCTGGGACAATACAAATATTGCTCAATTAGAGCAACGCTCCAAACGTGATTATTCAATTGCGATGTTAATTGGATTATTTCAGTTTAATTATTCCATCAGGAATTCTGTCAGTATGGCCAAAGTTGATCACTTTCTTTCTGGGCCAGGGGCACAAAGCAGCATCTGGCCATGTGGGGAGGGGCTGCTTCTGCTTGGGTTCAGCCAGCCCTAATGGAGCTGGGGAGAGCCTGGCACTGCTCCCAAATGATGCTCTCAGTTCAGGGACAGGTGTGGAGGCTGCAGGGACCCTCTTCACTCAGCGATTTTCCAGGCACAAAACGAAAATTGCCAGCAGAGAACAGTGAATGTTTATGCAGAAATGATTTTGGATGTTCCCAGGGCCTGTGTGTGCAACGTGCTAGAAGCTGTTGTGCTGCCTTCTCGTGACAGGGACAGCTGCTGCCTCTGTCCAGGAAGCACTGAACTCGTATCCCAGTGTCCTGCAATCCTGCCACTATCTTTGTTTTTCTCTTGTTCTTGAGACCATCAGGAGCTCTTTACTTGTGGGGCACACTGATTGAGAAGGGCACTTACATCTCCTTCCTCTCCCTTCAGCCACAAAAGCCTCCTTGTGAGATCTGCAGCTCTGAGAGCTCTGAGGAGTGCACATAGCCCTGTCCATTCCAGCAGGGCCGCTTCACCCTGAGCCTTTATGAACTCTGCCAACACCTCACCAACACCCCCACAGGCAGCCCTGGTCCTTAATGTCTGCACTGCGCTCTGTAAATGTCTTTATTTAGTATCTGTGCCGTGCCCTGACCCAGAGGCCAGGAGTAATGAGTGGTCTTTGTTCAACAGAGATGTCAGCTAATTACATGTTGAAAAAGCTGCACCTTAAATATCTTTTGCAAACACTGTCTTCATCTGCCCTGTTCCTCATGAAGAGAACTGAGATGTCGGCACTTGGATCCCGGCTGGTGTGTTGGGAGAAGGCCGCGGAGCAGTCGGAGCTTGAAGGAGGCAGGGCCTCCTGCAGCTGCTGCTTCTCAGACCTCCAGGCCGAGGCTGGGCGAGCTCTGAGATGAGGGCAGTGGTGGGGGGATATGGCCCCTGGGCTGGGGCAGCTGCTGTATGGCTGAGCACAGCTGCACCTGCACTCATCCCATGGGATGGGGCCTGGAGGCCGTAGCCTGAGGCCCAGAGGCCTGACCTGCTGCATGGCCCAGGCCTGTCTTCTACTCCAGTGGCAGCGAGTGCCAAGAGAGGAGGATGGGTGTCTCTGGGGACAGTGGAGGCTGAACATCCTGCAGAATGACTGCAGAACTGCAAAAATAGCTCCTTAAAAGTCTCCGATCCTAATGGCTGCTCCTGGTGTCTCCCTCGTGTCGCTGCAGAGCGCTCGCTGCTCATGGTGCATTCGGTCCATTGCGTCGTGCTGGTTATTTGTATTTCCCAAGCTGATTTTTGTGTTAATTTCCATATTCTCCGACACTACTCTTATGGGCTCTCTCAATCATCTCCCCCTGCATGCCCATGTGTATACATGAGTGCCTTTCTGCATCTCCAACCTGCAGCCTCATCTCCGTTTGAAAGATGTTACTCTATCAGCATTATCTCCAAAGCGCTGCCTCTTTCCAATTTAACAGGGAATTGGATTTCTGCAGCCCACAGTATCTCACCATCTCTTCCCTCTGCACCCGCTCTGTTTCCCTGTCTGCTCTCTGGGATGTCTCTGTCGTTCTGGCAGTGCTTCCATATTTCATTTTGGGCAGATCAGGTCTGTGAAGCTCAATCTTTCAAAGCCGCTTCGGTGCCAATGGGTGCACCAAGGCACTGAGTGGGGCTTCCCCCCAGCAGCCCCGTGCTGCACCTTACTGCCTGGGGCAACACGGAACACATCTATAGGGAAAGCAATGCTGGCATGGGGGAGCCTTCATCCTGCACCCTCCTCTGCCTCAGGCTCTGTGTATCACCATGGAGGTCCTCGTTCCTGTTTGGAGTTGGAGGGAGCTGGGGGGCTCTGAATATGATCGAGGACCTTCCTCAAGCACGCAGCAGCCCCGTGCTGCCTGGGGAGGGCTGTGGATGTGCGCTCGCTGCCAGCAAGCACGGAGCAGGGGCTCGTGGGGACCGAGGAGGAGCCACCTCCTGTCCTCTGCTGGAGCCAGGGCAGGTTTGCCATAAATCCAAACCCATTTACGTCATGGGTGTTTGGAGCCAAACCCTAAGGGTATTGGAAAGTGGCCTTCAAATGCTTAATTTTGTTCTTTTGATTCTGGCTCCTCGTTTAATATTTCACAATCTCGGCAATGCGCTGCTGTGCCAGAGACACCCACAGAGGCCGGCTGGAGGTTCAGCAATTGACATTTCCGTGATTACGATGGGGATCCAGAGCTCAGCGAGGAGAGCAGGACTGTTTCTTCCCTCTGGCTGGAAGCACAGCATTTGCAAAAGCTTTCAGCACTGGCTCTTAGCTCTAATCCAGCTGGTGGTTATAGATTCTAGAGAGGCACTTTTGGAAACCTTGCCTGAGGTTTTCTTTAAATGGAAGCCCGGGCTAAGGCAAAACCATCAAGAAACGTGTGGATAGATGTGATCCTGAGTCAGGGGACCCCTTTCTGAAGCACTTCCAGACCCTCTGCAGACAATGGTTTAAATAATTGCCTTTCAGTTTGGAAATACCGACTCTTCTTTTTTATCAAATAACACCTAACATCACCATCACTAAAAGAGAGTGGGATAAAATTGCTGCCTTATTTTTCCTAGTGTGTTGACTGAATGCATTTGGCAGCATTTGCAGTCAAATCAGTCTTCTGCTCCCCTGGACAGGCACTCAATGCTGCTGAGGCCAGGGCAGAGCTTCCATGCTTGCTGGAGAGGGGAAGGGAGAAGAGGTAAACGGGCTGAAAGCATGAGGGGGACTGCAGGATGACTCCAGCTCCTGCCTGCACATGGGGTGAGCTGCATCTTCCTCCAGCTCCCGCCTTGGCTGCTCCAGCAGGCTCCTTTTTTCCTTCTGTTGTGTTGCTTGGCTGCTCCACGTTGCTTTGATGGCATCCCCAGACCCGGCAGTGCCCAGGCAGCGCGACCGCTTGTTCCTCGTCTGATCTCCTCCTCCCCGCCGCGGTTCAGGCACGATCTCTTCTCTTCATCGCTGTAGATTGTTCCTTTCATTCTCTTCAAGAGGCCTCCTGTTGCTTCTTAAATCTTTTCACTTTTCATTTAAATACTGCAGCCCTCTCTGAAACCCGATAAGGCTCAGGAGGATGAAGATTCCATCCTCGAGGAGGGCTTCATCCTCACCTGAAAGGCACTGGAAGCTGCCTTTGGTGCAGGTCCGATGCTGGGGCTGGGGGGAGGCAGCCACCTTGAAGCCACCTCCCAGAGCATGAGTGCAATTAGGATTTGCTCTGCTGCTGGGTTGGCTCTGACGTGAGCTCTGTCACCCTCCTGGGCACAAATGTCCCCCGGATCACTGGGCAGAAGCCCACGGGTGATGCCACCAGCACAGGGCTCTGATCTCGGCGTTTCTCCTCTCGCTGCACCTCCGCTCCTCATCCAGGCTCAGCATCCGTGGAGCGATGACAGGAGGAAATCTTCCTCTCCAATTAACGCTGTGAGTGTGATTGCAGCCGGGCGCTCCCTCGGCCGCCGAAGCGCGCTGCCGTTACGGTCGCGGCAGGGGGAGCGTCATCTCCATTCATGGCTCTATTAGTGCTGGAAGTACCTCGGACTGCACTTACCTTTAATTACCGGCACTGCTGGGGCTGGCGGTGCCTCTTTCACTGAGCAGTTTGGAGGTTCGTGCTCCCACACAATGAAAGCACTTACTGTCACTTTTCTCTTAAATCGAAGCTAATGCCTAGCTGGTGCCTTCCATTCAGGCTGCTTGTCTGTGATTGCGCAGAGAAAAGCCACGCAATCATGTTGTTCACAGCAGTGTTTGAAAGCTGTTCTCCAGCAGTGCCACTGCACGCTGATCTGGGATGTAGCATCGAGAACACCGTGTCCCATGGCCTCGCCTTGCTGTCGTGCTCAGTTACGAGAGCTCCTTCGCTTTGTGCATCACTGCAGGGCAAAGATGTCATCACTGCGGAGTGAAAATGCCTTCATGCTCATAACGTCTTAGGGCACATCTGCTTGGGTTGTGTCACCACCCAGCCAGGGGAAATGTGCCGATGTGCTGGGGCTTATGGCAACGCCCTCTGGGGCTTGCCATGCATGGAGCAGAATGAATTGTGCCTGGGGTACAGAATGCCATTAAGGGAGCAGCGTGCTCCAGCCCCAGTGGCCAAACACTGGCAGGCAGCAGTGGAGGGAAATAATGGATTGCTTTCTCCCTGTGATCCAAAATGGTTTCGATGTCAGCTCATCCATTGCGGGAGTTGCAACACTAACACAATTCATTTGAGCCGCAGCCCCGTCAATGAGTGGCTGTGCTAATGGCTAATCCGGGATGATGGATGGTGGGGGGATGCTGCTGAGTAAGGAGAAGGGAGGGAGAGGGAAGGGCTGTGTTCCCCTTGTGCTGTGCCAATGGGCTCCATCCTCCGGAACTATACGTGGGGAGCACGGCAGAGCCCAGGGGTACATGGAGAGCACAGAGAGCCCCATCGGCTGTGGGCAGCCTTCATGCCATGCTGGAAATTTGGAGAGGTTCGCATGTTGGTAAGGCTGCAGTAATTGGGGGGTGAAGCAGCAGCCCCAGGCTGTGTGCAGGAAGAGGGGAGCGGGCAGAGCAGCCCCCAGCGCCCATTCCTTGGGCAGTGGGATGGCTCCGTGTCCGTGCAGTGGGCAGGGTCATGAGAGGTAATGTCAGCATTTTGCCACCTGATTTTGCTGGGCTAGAGATTAGCAGAGAGATGACAAGTCCTCTCCTCATCACTCCCACAGCCTTTCTTCAAAATGAGGTTTGTTTCTTTTTTAAATTAAAAGTGCCCTGGGGGCTGCCAGCATCCTCAGGTAAATGGAAGACAATGCAAAATGCAAAGGAGTCGGCAGCAAGAAACAATCAGATCTGCAGTCCCAGGAGGGAGCAGCCGTGCTAATTAGCTGCAGGCAGGGCTGGCACCTGCCCAGGCTGGAAGAGGAATTTGCTCTCCACTCTGCACGTGGTATTTGGGGAGGGGATTCACACCGGAAAGATTTGACTACATCCCACCCCCAGCCCCAATTTCACAGGCACGGAGGGGCCATGCTGGGCTTCCCCCCCAGCACCTCCCCACCCAACAAGCAGCTTCTGCACAGCCACACACATGGGCACACGGGTGTGAAATGGTGGCAGGTCAGGAAGGAGCCTTTCTCGGCTATCGATCGCACAATGGTTACTCAATATTCAGCTTATAAATATGATTACAGTATAAATCTAAAAAGGAAGCAGAGGGATGGTAAGGTTCTGCTCATTTACAATAAGCTCAAAGAACTTTTCCCCTTCCACCCCCCTCCAGCTTTATTAAGAAGCCCAATAAAGCACCCTGGGGATGAGAAGGAAGAGAGAGGAGCGATTCAAAGGGAACATCAAAAGGTATTTCCATCCATTTTAGCACAGCAAGCACCGTGCAGGGAAGCTGCTCCCTACCCCAAAACACGGCGATTCCTGGCCAGGGCTTTGCCTCCTGTGTATGACAGTGACCCAGAGCCATGGGTTTCTGTTGGGTCTGATGCTATTTTGATGGCAAGCATCTGAAGTGTTAGATCAGGAATTGGATGCCATCGTCTGTTCTCACTCCTTTCAGCCCATCTCCATAAAAGAAGGAAACAAAAATACTTAGCATCTAAAAATAATGTATTCCTCTGCTTTCTTCCTGCTGCTGCACGGCTCTGTTTTGGGCTCCCAGCCGTGCCTGGCACCCTGGCCCTGCCAGGACGGGGCAAAGGATCCTGTGCTCCAGTGGCAGGGCATTGAAGAGCTACGCACGCCTTGCCCAGCCCTGGAGGCATTTTGTTTTGTCGAGCAGCTGAAATAAGCCCCAGCTCCCAGAGTCATGGCAATTATTGAGAACTTTAATCCTTGAAGAAACCTTGACTCTTGCCTTGGACATCCACAGGTTTCTCCCAGCTCCACCCTCAAGGGCAGGGCTGCCTCCAGGTTCCTTTGTGGCTACCACGGCTTTAAGGAATCATCTCCTTGTCAGAGTTTATTTGGGACCTGGCACCAGCCAGCTCCGGGTGCTCCAGCAGCGTGGTTCAGAAATGGACTTTCCCTTTTGCAAGGATGGATCTCTCTGGGTTTCCCACACAGGGCATCAAGGAGACTTGTGAACATGTAGGGCAAATGTTCTTTTCCCAATGAACCCTTGGAGCAATCTACCCTGGGCAGCCTTGCACACAACCCCTGGTGCACTCGGCTGTGCCCGTACTGGGGTTTGGCACCAGGTCCCGATGTGCCCACAGTGCCAGGTGCTGCCCACTCCCACAGCAAGCACTGGGATGTCAGGAATGGGGCTTTGAAATATCACAGGATTGATCTGAACACCACAACTCATTCATTTTTAAATACCAGCTCTTGGCTACTTATCTGCTTCTAGGTGTGTATCGCCAAGCCTCTCCGGGTATTTATGAGATCTTGAAATTTAATCCTTAAAGAATGTATTAAAAATTCAGTTCTTCATGCAGTTCTGTGGTTTCAGAGGCTGAGCTCTGAAGGAAAAAGCACACACCACGAGGCACACGGTGAGACAGAAAGCCAGCAGCGTTGCATGGGGTCGGCGCAGCAGGAGCCCTGCACTGATCTGTTTGGGAAAGCGATCACCCTGGTGCTTTCGCTGCTGTGGAATTGCTCTCATTTTCCCCCTTTTCCCCTGCTAAAAAGAGGCAAAAACCTCCACTTCCTTTAGGGCAAAGCATTCTGTTAGTGATGCGCAGACCCAGGGTGGCCATGGATTCCTGCTCGGGGTAAGGAACGAGAGAACACATCGAAAGCCTGTGCGTGCGTGGGGTGAATTTCTGCAGGGTCTGTGCCTCCTGGGGAACGTTCAAAGGCACCCACAAACCTCTCGTGGGCTGTTCTGGCTGCCAAGGGATGGGGCAGCCCCCGAGCATTGGCACAAAGCTCCCAGACATCTGGAGGCATAGCTGAAGGTCCCTTTTCCCTCTGCGTTTTCAAGCCCACAGCCCCATCCATGCTAGGGAATTGGTTGATTTTCAGCAGCCTGCCCCACAGCCTGCCCCAGAGCTGCCTGAGGATTGGCGGTCACACAGCCCTGATGCTGCTGTGCTGGAGTGAGATGAGAGGAAAAGCTGTGGCCACGCTGCCCCAGCCAGAGCAGCCACCTCTTGCCTGCACATCGGCTGCAGCTGCCTGCAGAACTTCACACCCATGCTGAGAAAAAAATTGCCACCTCCTAGCCAAAAAGGTGAAAAGACAGGGAAAAGCTATAAACAACTCTGAAAATGACTGCTTAGAATAGAAATAGGTGTGTAACCATGGCTTCGGCTCTGCAGTGCATGCCTGAAATGCAGATGCCTGCCACTGGTTCTGCTGGGCTGGAGCTGGCAGCTGCAAAACAGCCCAGGAAAGTGCTCTGGTCCTGGGCTGGAGGTGATGCTCTCTGTTTGGGGACACTCCTGGGCTGGAGGTGATGCTCTCAGTTTGGGGACACTCCTGGGCTGGAGGTGATGCTCTCTGTTTGGGGACGCTCCTGGGCTGGAGTCATGGCCATGAATGACCTCAGCCCCCAGGCTGCACACTCCAACCTCAGCCTCTCCTCAGACTCACCCCCACCTGCCATGAAGGAGCCATCCTGGGTGATGCTGTCCCCACCACGGGACATGGAAGCAGCCCTCCCAGGACAGCCAAAGGCCTTTTCTGTCCCCATGCACCCAGGGCCTCCAGCACTTCCACCCCTCCAGCATCCTCACCATGGAGGGATGTCCAACAGGCAGGGAACCGGAGCACGAACGCATGCCAAGAATGAGAATTCAATATCTGAATGCCTTCAGTTCCTTCCTCCAAATAAATCACTGCATGACTCTAATTATTGTGCTTGCCCTGGGTACACACCGGATTAATATGGAAAATGAGTGTGGAGGATTTATTACCGCTGATCCTTGATCTTTCATTTTTGATATTAAAACATGTTTAATTCATTGCAACATAGATTAAAATAAGGGAGGCCGAAGCCAGACTCCAGGCTCGGTTGGGGAGAATTTGGTTGCTGGGCTGTGCCAGCTCCTCCCTCCCAAACCAGGTGTGAAGCTGGGATCTGCCTAACTCACACTGCACGGAACCACCATGCTTCCTCCTCTGGCTGCGGATCTGTGCTTGCTTGGCACTACCAGAGGGAAAGTGGCATACATGTGTTATTTCCCCCGGACAGACAGGTTGCAGCAGAGCCTCGTTAGGTGCAACAGGAGTGAGAACTTCTGAGGTTTTAAGTTTCCCCAAACAAATGGCCATCCCTGCTGCTCTGAATCATCTCCTGCTCCCCAAAAAGCTCTCTCTGTGCTGCAGAAGCCCTTGGCCTTCAGGGCACAGTTTGCACTGAATCTCCAACTATCATGAAAGCGTTTTCAGCACAGTCTGGGAATGTTCTTCACATCCTAAATGTTTTTATTTTAAAGACAGCACTGCAGAGTGATGGCATCCATGAAATAGAAGACGGCATCCACCCTTCTGGCCAGATCTACAGCGTTTTGGGACAACATTTAAGACCAATTTGCTGATCTGCTGGGAGCAGTTTACCCAAGTGGCTGAGCCAGAGGTGCTGCATCCGCTGATGCTTCCCTGCACCACTGCTTCTTCCCCACTCGGCAGGAAAGTTTCTCTCCTGCTGATGCTCTCGGTGGAGCCTCAGTGCATGCAGTGTCTGCGTCACAGCACGGTGACGGGAGCTGGCTGCTTAGGAAAACACTCTGTGTTTGTAATGCTGCAGAGGAGCTCCCCTAGGGACACCGACAGCCTCAAGATGCTGCTCCACAGCACACAGCTCATTTTGACAGAGCTCTGCACCCCTGCTGCAGCCCAGTGCCCAGCACCCAGCCACGGCTTTGCCACATCTGCAGCCCCACGCCTGCCCCAGGGCTGAGCCTGGCCCCCCTGCAGCCTTCCCCAGCACCTGTGGTTATTTGGGGTTGATTTGTGCTATGGATAACAGCTGCTAACACACTCCTGCTAGTACCGGAGGTGAGGTCCGCTGTGTGCCCACAGCCGCTTTAGAACCCCAGGATGAGGGCAGTAAATAAGGTTTCACTTTATTACAATGATTGGAAAATCCTGAACGAGAGCAGCAGGCCAGCAGAGGTGTCCTCCAAGGGGCAATTGCCCGCAGCAAGCTGCCAGCCTGGTGCTTTGCTCCTGATTTATCTCTCTGCCGAGCTGCAGGGTGGCTCTGAGCTTCTTGTCCTGCCCAGGGTGGCTGCAGGTGACAGCGGGGTCCTGTGTCGGACCCTCCAGCAGCTGAGCTGCTCCTTGGGGATGGAGGAGATCAGAGCTCAGAGGTGACAGTGTGTGCACACAGTGGGCATAGCCTCGAGCATCCCCTGCTGCTGTGTGACATGGGGCTCAGCCACCAAGCAGGCTGAGAACTTGGGGCTGGGGGTCCTACCGAGCAGCTCTATGTCCCTGTAACGGTTGGGCTGATCCCTATGGGTGCATGTCCTAGAGCAGGAGGGTGCTGGAGCTGCTCCCAGATGTGAACTCTCTCCCTCCTGTAGTATTAAGGAGGAGCAACATGCACCCTAACCCTTGCAGTTCTTAATTCATCACTGAAGGGCAGCACCGGGTGCCTAAAATCAGACTCCCACCTCCTAATTTAGGCACTTTGATTAAAAGGCTGTTTTCCTCCTTCCATTTCCTTCCTTAAGGCCCTGGGGAGGGTCTCTATGTGTGGGCACATTGAGGCAACCTGGCAGTGCTGGGTGCAAGGAGCCCAAATTTTGCTGCATCCCTCCGTTATGGTCCTGATTTATCCTGGAGAAGAGCTGTGGCCATTCCCCATCCTTTGTGGGGAGAGCCTGGGGGCTGGCAGCAGCTGCTCGCTGTGGGATGAGCAGCCCCTGGGGCTTGGCAGGCTGAGGTGCAGTGGTGTAAACTGGGGAGGGGGGGGG
>WBMW01000436.1:247126-262505 GCA_013396635.1 Penelope pileata
GCAAAGGGAGTTTATTACCCGTGTCAGTGAGATTTGCGTGGTGCTCCATACTGGGTGACCTCAATTTGCAGAGGTTGTAGCTGGGGCTCCCCAGCACTAAGGGGCATCTCCTGCCTGCACCGAGGCTGCCAGCCCCACTGCGGGGTGCTGGGGGTGTGCACCATGGGGCAGCTCCAGTGCCTGTTCCTGCAGCTGGGCAGGGAGAGCTTTGCAGTGTGTCGGTGAGCATCGTGCTTGTGATGTCCTGGCCAGCACATGGTGAAAAGGAATGGAATGATCTCGCTGCTGCTGCCTTTGCGGGTTGCATTTCTCTTTAGTTTTCAAACCACAGATTGTCCCAGATCTCCTGCCAATAGCAGGGAGCTAACTGATAATGCAGCTGCTATTAATAAAGCCGTGTTGTTACATATTCATATCAATCAGACTTCTAATTCCACACTATCAAAAAAAAAAAAAAAAAAAAAAGGCAGTGTTCACAGGGCGACGGAGGAAGGTGCCAGGCAGGAGGAGCATTTTGTCAGCACTGACACAACCTGCTCTGCTCGCATTTCTGCCCTTTGGGATTCCTGCCCTGAGCTCTCTGCATGCTGCTCTGACACCTCTTGCATCTCGACATCTGGGCAGCGTTTTCTTCTCTCTGCTTTGCCAGAGGCGGTTGAGATGAGCCCAGCTCCATCCGTGCACACGGGTGAGGTGCAGCATTGCTGTGCTGCCAGGCTGAGGGCAAACCTCCTCCTGCAGGGACACAGGGGACAGGATGGAGAGCCCTTCCTTCTTGCTGTGTGTCTCTCTGCAGCCACGCTGGTGGCACAGAGCTCAGAGCCCAGGTACCAAGCGTGGCTGTGGGATCCCTGCAGCGCTGGCACCGCTGGGAAACGGGAGCAGCGCGAGACGGGGGAGCTCTGGATTCGTGCGGGTGGGTTGGTGGCTCCACGCTTTCTCCATCTGATATAGAAAATTTCACATATTATGTAAATTAAAAAGCAAAGCGTAGAAAATCCTACGGTATAAATCTGGGATGTATATGTGTTTGTACAGCTATTAGAGAGGGAAGTACACCAAAGAATCTTGGCCAACGGATAAATATGCTTACAGTGCCATTCCTGCAGTGAAAAATGCTTTTTGTCATTGCTACAGTATTAAAAAGTACTGTCCCCAAAACTGTAGCAGCATTTTGTGGTGAGCTGTAAATTGGACGAGATATCTAATTATTCATAGGGCATTACGGAGGTGTCGGTAAATGACTTCACCATTAAGGCCACGCTGAGACTTGCACGTACAGCAAAACCCTCTTTCCTCATGATCGATTTCAGTTTCCAGGTTTGATGGAACAAACCCGGCGAGGCCGGGTGGGTGTTGCTTGAGCCCTGCTCCAGAACCTCACCCTTCCCTTATCTCTGGGTGTGCTTTGAAGCGCAGCCTTAGGACGTGGGGTTCTCCATATCATGGGGTGCCCCAGCTGTTCTGTGCTCGCCTCAGGGTGCGATGGAGCCGTCCTGCAGCTGCTCCCCCCTCGCTGCCCCCAGCACTCAGCGCGTGCCAGCAGAGCACAAGCGTTGTTCCGCCAGGTTCCCGGGACGCGGGCTGGCTCCGAGCCCTCTCGGCAGAGTCCTGCAGTCGCTGCAGCGAGCAGTTTCCAAGCAACTCCAAGGCTGCTGGTCTAAAAGGACTCCTGGTAATGGCATGTTAATATTAAGAGGAGTTATTAAAAGGAACAATGCTAAAAACGATGCAGGAGGGGCAGCTGGTGTGGCGGAGCTGCTGTCCTCATTGCATCCATTGCTCGTGCTGAAAGTGCAGTTCTCCAGCGCCTGGTTCATCCTGGGGGCAAACAGAGGTCCCAGCACCATGCCAGGGACTGTGCTGTGATGTAGCAGCTCCTTGTCCCATCAGTGATGGATGGCAGCAGAAAATCCCAAAACCCCTCCAGGTGCCACCATGGCACCTGGAAGACCTGAGCCGACGGCTGGGGCAGGCTCGCTCCAGCTGCAGAGCATGCTGGGTTTTGCAAAGGCAGAGATAAGAGAGTTAGAGGTAACTGAGAGAAGTCCTCCGGGGTGGTTAGAGGGAACGGGAGCTGTATCAGGATTGCTGGTGCCTCAGGGACCTGCCAGTGCTTGCGCTCTTCGCTGTGTTTATGCCTAGCAGGAGGCATCTTGCTTTTTTCACCTTGTCCACAGATTTAACTTTCTGTCTCCCCTGAGTCAGCGTGAGCTCAGGGCAGGGCAGGGTGAGGGAAGTGAGGAAGAGCTCGTTCCGTGCTGATCTGAAGGAAGTCCAATTAGGTGTGGGCAAGCACGGGCGTCGCAGGAGCTCTGGGGGCTTCCTGCAGAGCAGCAGAGCTCTGGGGGCTGGGGAGGGGCTTGGGCCTCACCTGAACGGCCCTTGCCATGCTGACAGCTGCCTGGTGCCAGCCTGCCTGGGAGGTGGGGAGAAGCAATTTGGTTGTGGAAATACCGCTGGGGCACTTTGAAGCCAGGCAGTTCTTGGAGGCAGCTGCCTTCACAGGCCAAGTGGGAGAAGCCCTGCTCCTCAGGCAGGCTTTCACCCTGTTGTTTCCTACAGCAGAGCTCTGGCTCGGAAAAGGCTCAGCTGGCTTCCCAGCAATGCCTGGTGGTGGTGGTGGTTGTGCTGGGTGAGTCCCTGCCCCAGGGCACTGCTTTCACTGCAGAGACCGATGGGACCAGGCCTGAGCGTGACCAGGCCGCGGGTGCGACCAGACCGTGGGCACAATGGTTGCACTGCTTGCAAAGGAGCTGTGCCGAGAAGGTGCTGGAAGCAGGGAGGTGCCGGGAGCAGGCAGCGAGGGGAGGGCAGTGTTTTCCTGCAGGACCAGCAGCACGCCGGGCTGCCTCGCTGGTACCACGCACCCGGACACCCGTGCTGCGGAGAGGCCAGGCAGGCTGCTGGCTGCAGTTCAGCATCTCCCTCGTTGCTCTGGAGCGAGTGGGAACCCAGGCTTTGCAAAATCCACAAAGTGCTTCGTGATCTCTGGAGGGAAGGGGCTGCCGGCTTGGTGCGCAGAGGCGTTCGCTCGGGGAAATTGCTGCTGCCTGCGAGCTGCCGTGTGCTGCGGGACGTGACGCCGGGCTGCTCCATAAATCTGCCCGGCATCGGGGCGTGCAGCAGCAGCACGGGGATGGTGTGAAGAGCATTCCTGCTGACTTACGGCTTCTCTGCTCGATGGGGGTAGGAAACAGCAGTGAGCAGCTGGCTCTGCTGGCATGTGCTGCATCATGGGCTGCCCTTCTTCCCTGGGCAACGTCAGCAGGAGTCGGCGACAGCAGGCAGGACAAGGACTGGTGTGCTGGCAGCACGGGCTGGCGGGGGTCTGACGGCCCCAGGCAAGCAGTGAGAAGCTTAGCCATCACATGGTGGGTGAGGCTGGGAGGAACCCCAGTGTTGCCTGGCCTCCATTGGCTGCTGCTGGTCTGGAGAAGCCCATGCAGTTTTGCCCCAGCTCCTTGCTCTTGTACCTCCTCTCCATGCAGTCGGCCCCAGCATCTCCATCCCCTCGTGCAGGGTCAGTAGCACTCGCTGGTGTGGGAATGGTTTGTGTGTGTAGGAAGCAGCCTGGTGCAGGGTTTCAAGCTCTGGTCTGAGTATCAAGGAAGCAGCACTTCTCTGTGTCTTCATCTCTGGGTCACCTGGACAAGCACCTGTCCTGCCGTGCCTCAGTTTCCCCAGTGTTCAAACAGGAGCAATACTCCCTTCTCTGAAGTGCTTTGGGGGGAAAATGAAATGCAAAGCATTCTCCTCTCCCTGTTGTCACACCAGGTGTGTTGGGATGTCCTCCCAAGGAGGGCCTGCCTCCCATCCAGTGCTTTGAAGGCACTTCATGCAGCTTGTGGCTAAACGAATTTGGCTAAATGAATTTTCTCTCCTACTCAGCATTCAGGGAGCATCGTTTTGGTAACCAAGGTATTTGCATAAGCTGTATTTTGTTGTAATTGCTCCCTTTCTGAAGAGGTGCTTATCATCCCATCACTTTGGAGGGGCTCATTCTGTCTTTGTGACCTGGTTAGGATGTGGTTCCCAAGGGGGTGGCTGCCTTCTGCCTCTGGGAATGCCAACCCTGAGGCAAAGGGGGCCCAGGGCAGCCTTTAGCACTCTGCTTCTGGCAGCATTTCCATCCTGGCTGAGCACAGGACACGGGGTTCTGCACCACCAACATCCTCCTGCAGCAAGGCCCTTCCTTGCCTGTGCCTCAGTTTCCCCTCTGTGGGGGACTTTCCTGCATCGTGTGGCACCCAGGCTCGGTGGCAGGGTGACGGCCACCCGGCGTGCCTGCGTGCCACCCGCAGCATGACTCACCCCAGAGGCAGCTCCCACGTGGCCACGTTTCCAGGAGAACGGCAGCATCCCCACAGCAGCGAGCGTGGGTCCCGGCAGTACCCAGGGGTACCCAGAGCACAGGTACCGGGCTGGTGTCAGCCAGCTCTCTGCAGGCTCCCGATCTGTCTCTGCCCATTAAGTGTGGGGGCTTGCAGCTTGCTCTGGCCCTGAGTTATTTCTGCTGCTTGCTCCCGCGAAGCCCACGCGTGCTGCCAGCAGGTCCTGGGATGCCTGTGAGCAGGGGACAGGCAGCAAAGCAGAGGTTAAACCATCACTGTGCTTTGCGACTGCAAGAGAAAAACAGCACATCCTCGTGCGGGCAGCAGGCTGGTGCTGGCTGACCTGACTGCTAAGCAGGGACCGAGGGCTCTGGAGCTGTGCTGTTCTGCTGTCCTTCTCCCAGCAGGAGCAGCCTGTCCTGCTGCCCTGCTCACAGAACGCCTTTGCTGTGCAACTCATTCGTTACCTGCTCCAACCTCCAGCCGTGCTCCTGTGCAGCCGCCGCCAGGGAGCAGAGGCTGTGTTTGTCTCCGCACTGGCTGTCTCCCTGGCTGCCTTAAGTCTCGCTTTATCTGTATGAAATCTCACATCGTTCATCTTCCTAAACCCTGGCAGATAATTCTGTAAGCACAGCCCCTATGTGCTATGGTGCTGGCTTGTCCTCTACCTCCAATATCCTCTTCAGATTTTATCCCCCTAGAGTTTACATTGTCTTTGCAATCCCCAAGGAATGATGCTGCTTAGTCCAGATCCCAGCACCAAGCTCCCTGGGAAGCGCTTAATTCCCTTTCCCATTAGCAGGATGCACTGCTGATGACCCCAGTGGCTCCTCTCCTACCACTTTGCTCCTTCTCCCTGCAGAATGCTCTGGCTCTCAGGGTCTGGTTGCATGCGTGCCGAGGCACTTTGAAGGTAAGTGGTTTGGTGCTTGGTTATTTTTTTTTTTTTTTTTACTTTTCCTTTCTTTGTTGTTGTTGTTTAATGGAAATAGCATGCCATGCATGGAGCAGCTGGTGATGCTCCTGCCTGCAGTGCTGGGGCCAGCTCCAGTGCCAGGCTCTTGTCAGAGGAGGATGCCAGCCTTCACCTCCTCTCATCCCTTTAGGGGATGCTGTCTTTATGGAAATGCCTTCTCTTACTACCTGCTCACACAGGATGAGGTCCCAGAAAAACTCTCTCTGATAATGCTGACACTAATAACTCGGCTGTGTTTACCTGCCCCCAGCAATATTCTTGCAAATGAGGTGTCAGCAGGGATGCTGGCGAACGCGCCGCGCCGTGTGTGTGGGTTTTACAAAACCAACAATGCGACGTCGGGACGTGTGCTTGGGAGGTGATGTGCTGGCATCCGCTCAGAGCTCGGTGGTCCTTTTGGGATGGCAGCGCTTCATCGCTCTCTCCTTCCCCTGACTCTTGTTGCTGGTGGGAATGCTTTGCGTGGTTCGTGTGCTCCTGGTGGCTCTGCTGTTCAGAAAGTGCAGTTTGCTCCCTGAGTTTCAGCGTGGGCTGCTGCCCAGGGAGGCACTGTGTGACACCATGGGCTTGGTGTCTGTCCACGCGTGGTTTGGTTGCATGGCCCTGTTTGTGGCTGTGAAGGAGCTGATCCAGACAGGTCTCTGCTCTCCCAGTGCTGGGCAGGGTGCAAGAGGTGGCTCCGAGCACAGCTCCGAGGAGGTGTGGGAGCATCTCTGTCAATAACATTGTGTCCTAACCTAGGAGTTAATGGGAAACTGCCCCCAGACCCTGAGCCCCTCACACTGCTGTAGTCTCTGGCACTCCTCGACCCAACGCTGTAGGAGCCAAGCCCTCCTGCAGAAGGCAGCTGAGCTGCGGGCACCGGGCAGCAGGACCAGGAGGCTCCAGGATGTGCAGATGCTCCAGGTCGGAGAGTTCTGTTTCTCCTCCCTCCTTTTTAATTGCAAGGAGGATAATTGGTTTTGTGGCGAGCGGAGGAATGATGGCACGTGATTCAGACAAGCTGTGCATCCTCCCAGGCACCGGTCTGTTACCCCAGCAGCCAGCTGTGCCCCGAGGCTCCTGTCCCTGTGTGCTGTGGGGGGTTTGAACCCGCGTCTGTGTTGGGGGATGCAGTGACCACAGGGCCCCATGGCAGTGGGGTGTCACCTCTCTTCCTGCTCCTCTCTGCCCTGGTCAGCAGCCTGAGAGCCCCTCAGCCCCCCAGGGCAGATCCAGACCCTGTCCTCAGGCTGTGACGTGATTCACAGCTCCCATCTCCCGGTGACAACGCGCTGCTGACAGCCGGGATGCGTTAAGGACCAACTGGCTCATCTGCCGAGAGCACTCCATTTTTCTCCTTGTTTTGATTCCCTTTTATTTATAGGCTAGATTTTAATCTGAGCAGCGAGGTGAGAATCGGGAGAGGCTTTGTACACACCATGCTGTCCCCAGCCCAGCTGGTGCCCACGCAGCCGGCGATGCTGAACGGAGCTGATGGGAGCGGGCAGGCAGAGGGGCGGCGAGTTCCCGAGGCCACACTCCATCCCTTCCTCCCGCGGACAGCTCAGGCCCTACAAAGTCACCTGATAACGTTTTTGTCATTCACCAAAAGCACCAAGGTGACAGCTGTGAGGGCCACAGGCAGTGGTTTCGCTCGCAGATGAGGAGTGCAGCTGGGTGATGTTGGGTGGGTGCTGCAGATGGGCACCACGCTCCGGGGTTCTGCAGGCAGGGGGACTTCAGGGGCTGTTGATGCCTTCAATTCCACGCTTCCCACCGGACTCTGCTTTCCTCTGGCAGGAAGCTCCCACTGCTCAAACCCCATCAGATAGACACAAGCAGCCCCGCGAACAGTAAGCAACATTACCAGGGCAGGGAGCCGGAACGAGACGGGCTCTGACAGCTGCTTCCACGGGGGCTGCGAGGCGATGCAGCACGCCCAGCTCCTCCTGCACAGCCCCAAACCCCCCAAACCATGCTCCTCGTGTGCTGCTCTTTATGCAGCATCTCAGCTCTGCCTGCCCCGGCCGTGCCATGCATTGGGTGGGCAGCGGGGTGGCAGCCGGTGTTTGCTCCTCGCAGGATGCGTGGTAGGGACACGGGGAGGGGAAGCAGCACGTGTGCCCGGGCTGAGTCATGCTGAGCGTTGTGCCTGTTGTGAGGAGTCCAGATCCGATATTGGCTCAGCAGAAATCCGCTCACCATCCGCCTCTCCCCACCTGTCTGTCCATCCGTCCCCGCTCCTTCGCACAGCGTCTGGAGGAAAAAAAAAAATTAATCTCTGTCTGGAAGACTCAGGTTGCTCCTCAGGGCTGGCAGGTCGGGGAAGCAGGAGCTGGTGCTTGGTATGCAGAGCACAGAGCCAGCAGGCAGCAACTTAGAGCTGCAGCTGCGAGGGGCTGCTGCACCGCAGCACCCATGGGACCAGGGGCTGCCCCTGGGGGAAATGGTGCCAGCAGGGGCTGGAGAGCATCACGGGCTCTGATCTCCTCCCTGTGCTGGATGGGCTACAGGGGGCCGGGGCACCTCGCTGCTCCCTCCCCTCACTGCGATCTCTGGCTGCTCCGTGCGGGTGATTTTAGTTTTGATTCAGCTCAGAAATTGCCTTGGCTGAAACTCTGTCTCCATTGTTTGCAGTCTGCAGGAGCATCATTGAACATGTCAAAAAGATGAATTGGAGAGAAGGAGAGAGAGGAAAAAAAAAAAAAAAGATGAAGGAGCGGTGTGGTTGGAGGGGAGACTGGCACAGGCTGGGCTCCCCCAGGACAGCCCTGTGCTGCAGGAACCCTGTCCCTCCAGCCAGGCTTTCAAGGGTGCCCAGATGCCTCTGTTCTGTTCAAGGAGGGTTCAGGCATCCCTAGTGCTGCCCCTGGAAGGATCAGGCGCAAGGGTTGAGGTGTGGGCGTTATCCATCCATGTGGGTGGGTGCTGGAGGATGTGGCTGCCCCATGGCACACGGGTCCCTTGGGCACCATAGGGAACTGTTCCTGGTGCCAGCACTGGGGACTCAGTGCAGTGGGCGTGTGATGTAGTGTGGTCACTGCTGGCACTGCCAGCAGAGTGCTCCAGGACAGCCCCTGCCCCGGGGCAGCTCGTTAGCTGCAGGACGGATAACGAGGATTCGTTTTGCTCCCACTTGGGGCTGCAGGGGAAGGTGCTCTCTGCATTGCAGGAGGTCGAAGAGGCGGTCGTTAACACTGCTGGGGATGCTGGGGCAAATTAATCGCCTGTTAAATGAAACGTCAGCCAGGAATGGATGCAAACTGGCACCGCTTTTACAGCTCTGCGTTGCACGGAGTGAATGTTCCTGTGCACGGTTGATTTGCATATTGAAAACGGAGGGGCTCTCCTTTCAAACTGGGTGATACCAAAGGCTAAATTGTGTGGATTCAGTTATCCAAATGTTCCTCTAAATGACTGGAATGATCTAATTACATAATCCATTGCCACAGGAGATGGTTTCTCTGAGCTGGACCCCCTTTGTTTCTGCGGCGTGCGTCACCTGGCGCAGGAGAAGCGATGCTGAGGGATTGCCACCGCCCGGTCCCCGTCCCCTCTCTCACCTGGAATCGAGGAGACTGATCTGTGTGAAAACTTCAAGAGGCAAATACCTTGCGTGTCAGCTTAAACACGGCTGCTTTCAAACAGCAGCTGATTAGCACGGGCTGATCGAGCTGATCGCTGCAGTGTCTGCAGGAGCTCCGAGCTCCGCCGGGTTCCCGTGCAGCAGCAGGAAGGCTGCGATCCGCTGTGACGGCGCTGGGTGCGTGAGCTGTTCCCATCTCCCTCGTGAGATGCAGGTGGGGACAGAGCCACGAGGAGCAGCACAGCCTGGTGACAGTGCTGTGGCTCTCTCTGGTCATTTGTTCGGTCAGGGATGTGTGCTGCGGGCCGGCGGTGGCCCCAGGGTGCCAGGAGCCCCCTGGGGATGCCAGGTGTTGCGGTGGGTTTGGAAGTAATGCTGCGTTTCCCATCCCTGCGCTTTGTCTTCAGGTTTCTCTGCCCAGGGTTGGAGCAGATGGGGAACTTTGCTGGGAAAGGGCCTCACACAGCCGTGGGTGTTTGTGTCCCATAGGGGACCATGCCCACATCCCATGGGGACTGCAGGCACGTGTCTCACCCAGAGCCTGGGTGTGCCTGCATCCCCTTGGGGGAGCCTGGATGCCTGCATCTCCCTGAGGACCGCGTGTGTGTGCATCCCTTGGAGACCCCTAGTTCTGCATCCCGCTGGGGGGCCATGTGTGCCTGTATCCCCTTGGGGACCACGCGTGTGAGCATCCTTTGGAGACCCTTAGTTCCTGCATCCCTCGAGGGGGACCACGTGTGTGTGCATCCCTTTGGTACCCTGGATGCCTGCATCCCCCTGGGGGACCACGTCTTCCTGCATCCCTCAGGGACCCCAGGCACTCGTTGCTGGCTCGTGCTGCTGCAGGAGCAGCTCGGTGGCCCCGTGCCGTTCCCCCAGGTGAGCACTTTTGGGTGCCTGGTGGGCGAGGAGGCGTGTGGCTGGCAAGGCGTGCGTGCCTCCTGTCGACAAACAGAGAGACGCCGTCTCCCAAGGCTGCAACGTTTGTACACACACGTGTGGCAAACAGCACGCGGGGGTGGCTGTGCCCCTGAAGATAGAGCTGGCTACCTGGGGCGTGCTGCACTCCTGAGCCTGCTCCAGGGACGGCTTCAGTGCAGGCTGTAAAGAGATTATAACCAAGTGTACGTTAAGCCTCTCTGCTAGAAATGCCAGCAGCCCCAGGCAGAAAGCATCATGCTCAAAGCTCCCCCGCCCCTTCCTTTTTTTTATTTCTTTTCAGTGATGTTGCCTTTATCTGGGATCAGCTCAAGAGTTTTGCCGAGCCTCAGAGCATCAAAACGGCTCCAGGAAAGGGCAGGAAAAGACCTAATGATGCTGTGATTGTCACCTCCCAAAGCTGTGCTCGTGGAGAAGGTGTCCCCTCAGCCCTGCCCTGGGGTGGGACATGTGGGCAGTGCTGGCTATGTGCCCCTGCACAGGGGGGGGTTGGCTCTGGGAGGAGCAGGTTCTCCTTTCAGGGGACAGTGGTGGCACAGGCAGAGGTGGCCCAATCTCAGGGGCTTCCTTGGTCACCCCCATGTAGGTGGGTGGCTGAGCGCATGGGATGTGGCACACGGTGACATCAGGGTGGGGACCCTGCACCTCCTGCAGCTGCACTGCGCTGGAGGGAAACAGCATCTCCTGACCCCCGGGCAAGCCATCAGCCGAGCAAATTGCTCTCTGTAAATCCCGAGTGAAAGTCCTGGGATTGGGGAGGGCCCAAAGGAAAGCGTTTGATTGGATTTTCAAGCTGCTTTTTGCTGTGCCGGGAGAGACAGGCTGACAGCCGCCCTGAATCTTCCCCGCTGCCGTTGGGGAGCGGGTTCAGACAGATTGTGCCCTCTCCATAATGGGCTGTAAGCGATCTATAACTCTCCACCCTTTGTTTAACTCCCCTCTGGACTTCATACGCAGTAATAAATTCCTCCTCCTGCAAATCCTTCTCCGGGCCAGCTCCTCTGCAGGTCTCTCGCCTTGCAGCCACGCAGCCCTGGGGAGCAAAAGGAGCAAAAGAGGAGAGCAGAGGCACGGGACTGGAATACGTGCAGGGCACGGTGCTTCCCTCACGCCAGGGGTGAGGTGGTTGTTTGCAGCAATGCCAGAAAGCAAAGTTAACACGATCTGAAGGTCGCCGAGGTTAAAATCGGTGGAGTTGGGAGATGGAGGAGCAGAGGGGCTCAGGCAAGGTTGTTCACGGAGCGGCAGCATGGGACGGAGCATGTTTCACCCAAAGCAGAGATTGCACAGCCTGAGTGTCAAGGGAGTAAGGGAGCAAAGTGCTGCAAATTTCGTTTCATCGTTTCTTATCTCTGATTAATCCCCTCATGGGTTCATCTCATCTTAGCCCAGTGTTGCCTGTTTGCTGTGTTCTGTAGTCCTCGCAGAGATAAAAATGCCTCTGAGCCTTTCCCAGCCCCAGGCAGGGGATGCCCCTGCTGCTGACACCGGGGGAGGACTGGGACCGCGGAGGAGAGGAGCGAGTGCTGCGCTCAGAGTCACCGCAATGGGGCTGGAAACCGACTTCTCCCTTCCATCTTTGGAAGGGAACGAAAATTACCCTTAATAACTTGCCCTGGGTTGTTCCTTTGAGCGTTTCAGGCACCTGCAGAGTCGCAGGTGGCTGTGGCTTGCAGCAGGCAGCCCGTGGGTCCAGCCGCTGCTGCTCGGAGAGTGGCTGCCAGCAGCACTGCTGGTGACACCGAGGCCATCTCCCCTCTTTGCAGCCGCTGCCGCCTGAGCCACCAGGAGAGGGGCCACGTCCGAGCTGACTGCTGCAGCCCCCGGAGCACCGAGTGCCACGCATTGCCTGCAGCCTGTGAGTGGGTGAGATGCCCAGAGAGGGGGGAAAGGGAGAAGGAAAACCAGTGCCACAACAAGGGGATGCATGGGGCGGCCCCTTGGGCACTCAGTCTGCAGGTGGGAGCGTGCAAATAGGGCGTCAGTGGGGACAGCAAGGTCAGTGCCTGTGCATGGCAAGGAGAAGAGGAGTGCTGCCTTCATCCCCGGGGCCACCACAGTATCTCAGCCCCAGGTAGGGACAGCCCCAATCCTGGTGTCCCCCATCCAGCTGGGATCTGCTTGGGGGGTTCTGCTGGCAGCCCCGTGGCAGTGGCTCCCCGGCCTCCTGACAGCTCTTCTGTAGGGTTTTGCTTTGATCCTCTTCTCAGCAAGGCGCTTCTGTATGTGTGAGGCTGGGGAGAGCAAAATCTTTTAAATAGCCAGAAATGGCAGGGAAAATTGGAGGAGAAAACGCTGGAAGCCCTCAGGTAAAAATAAAAAAATAAAAAAAAATCATACGGAGGAAAAAAGGGTCTGCAGCAGTGTGGAAACCCACGCAGATGAGGCAGCTTGATGTCTATGGGAGGCACTTGGGCAGGTGGCACAGGATGCTGGCTGGTCCCAGCGTGTCCTTGTCTCACACACGTGTCCTTTGCCCTCGCAGGGACCAGCTGCCCCGCGGTGCCAGCAGCCAGCACCTGCCCTGCAGCCCGGCCACGTGGTGAAGGCGCTGGGACACGTGCACGTGGGGTCACGTCCCTGCCACGCTCGCAGGTGCCTCGGGGAGCCCACGGCAGCGGCCATACACGCGCAGGTGGGTGCACACCTGGTGGGCACACTCAGGGTTGGGGCTCATCCTGGTGGAAATCTCCCCCAGGTTTTGGCAAGTGGTAGCACGGCAACCCCAGATGGGCAGATGTTGAGCCTCGGGCTTTAGTATCTGGAAATTGCTTTTCACACCCACTTGAATTGTCAGCCTTGCCAGCATCCCATGGCAGCGAGCTCCAGGCATTAATTGGCTGCTGGGTGGCACAGTCCTTCCTTTTGCATGTTTTGAACCTTATTGTGCTGATACCCTCTCGTTCCCGCACCGTGCTGGCTCCCTGCCCTGTGTCAGCCTGGTTTTACAGCCTCTTCCCTCTCCTGCATCTCCTTTCCCAGCCTTCATCTTAGGTGGGGAAAATGCTTTTTGTGAGTGGTTGCCTTTGCAAGGTGTCAGTGATGCTCTGTACACATCTCAAAGGATTTCTCAGGGCTTGTGTTGTGCAGCCTCCCCCTGCACAGAAGCTGTTTTTTCTGTTGACCTGTGCCTCTTTGGAGCTTGGATGCAGCCGTCTCTGTCGGCTGTGTCACGCTGTATTTTGTGTTAATTACCACCATTCCTCCAGGAATGGCTCCTCTCCCCCTTCCCTTCCGCACCCAGGCAGCAGCAGGCAAAACTTCCTTTTATTGGGGGGCTGCCTCCATCCCCTCCACCCCCCCCAACCATGCTTTCCCAGCTCCTGCAATTCCTATCTCCAGCCCAGATGCCAGGACCATTTATGGAGCTGCAGGCTGAGCAGCAGAGAGCTGCGTCTGCTGCTTCATTATTTACAGCTGCGTTTGGCCGCCTCGCCGGCTCCTCTGGCAGCTCCAGGGGATGCTGCTCGCCGTCTGCTTCTGCTGAAAAGCCTGAGAATTTCTGCCCTCCTACAGTGGCCATCTGGCACCTGGCTTGGCACAGGGCTGTGCCCGCTCAGGACAGAGTCAGTGATGATGCTGACCCTGGCGAGCCCTTGTGAAGAGCTCTGCTGGTTTATAAATCGCTTTGTAATGCCAAGAACGCAGTCCTAGATGGAGCACATGGGGCAATGAAGCCGTGGGCCATGCGGTGGGGCCATGCAATTCTCCAGGCTGGCATCCCATGCCCAGCCCTCCCCATCCTGCTGCAGGGTCCCTGTGGGCCCTCTCCGGGATGGAGACCCCTGTGCAGGGCTGGAGCTGCCATCTGCTCCCTGTAGAGCAGCTCCTGGCCTGTTCCTCAGCATCTCCTGCCCCTTCCACACGTGCCCAGGATCCCACATGCCTCACAAGCCGCTCACCAGCTGCAGCCCAGCAGATGGAGGAGCCGGGCAGAGCAGCAGGAGGGACGGGGACCCAAAGGCTCTATTTGTTCTCGGGTGTTTGTGGCAGCAGAGGAAGGGAGGGGAGAGCTGGCACCCAGTCCTGGGGCTCCATCTGTGCAGCGTGCACCCACCCAGCTGCTAGCAGGAGGCTCGGAACCTTCCCCTGGCCCTGCTGCCCTCTCCAGCCCTCCCCAGAGCTGGGGACGTGGCTGTGCCAGCTCATCTCGGTGTGCCACAGTGCTTCTGTCCCCTCCAGCTGTGACAAGGGGCTGCCACGTGGGAGGAGGAACTGCTCCTCCTGCTCCACGCTTTGGCCTGGAGCCAGCTGAACACTTCAGCATTTGTTGAATTTAACCTTCCATGAGAATACCTGAACCAAAGCGGTGTGAACATCTATCTGAATGCTCCCAACCGGGAGCATTTGGTGGTTTGTTTTTTTTTTTTCTTTGGTGGTGATGAGTGGCGAGTAGGAACTATTTCCTGAGCTGCAGAACGTGCTTCCACGTGGTGCCGTGCAGTTTGTAGGCGGTGGAGTGCAGATGCTCCATCGCTCCTGCTTTGTTCTGCTGCCTTTTCCTGCTGGTCAGCACTGTAAGCAGAGGTAGGAAGCCAGTCCTCAGAGGGAGGAGAGGTTTGTTGTAGTAGGAAATTAAGAAACGCACACGTCGCTGTTTGGAGGAACTCTTGCTCTGCCTGTATCTGCCGAGGGGCACGGTGCCATGGTGATGTGCCACCGTATGCCATGGTGTGGGACAGCCACCATGGGAAGGGTGCTCGGAGCCGGGGTCCCCCAAAGGCTGTCCCTGCAGCTGGACACACCGCCGCTCCGCCGGGGGTGGATAAGTCACGCTTACAAGGACACTGGTCTGCTTTTATTTAATTTCCTGGTAATGCTTCTGCAGCATCAAAGTCTTATCAGGAGAGGAGCAGCTTAAGAATCTGGTAAAGGAGTTTTATTGTCAGTATCAGGGCTTTATTTTCCTCTTCCCTTTAACGTCGGATGGCAGACCTGGTTATGGCTGGAACGAGGTGCGCTTTTCTCCTTTTGTCCTTTTAAGCTGCAGAGATTTCCCTGCTGACCTTTTTCTGATGGTAATTCAGTGGTGGGAGCGGGTGCTGCTCCCCCGGGAGCCGCGGGCTGTGCAGGGCTGATGCTGGCACTGCAGCCATGGGGCGATGCAGAGTTCCCACTTTGCAGAGATGGAGCTGGCTGCAGGGCAGATCTGGGGACCCAACAGCTTTAACAGCCCCAGGACTTGTCCATCACTTTGCAACCCCCTGCCTCAGTTTCCCCAGAGCACTGTGCTGAGCACCCCTGTGTTTCCAGCCCGCAGTTGTACCATCGTCCTCGCGTTTGCACGCTGCTGGGGCTCGTTGGGTGTGAGAGGCTGGGGCTGCAGCTGCTGGGGGCAGTTTGGGGACAGCATGGGGAGGGTTTTGCTCAGCAGCTCTGCTGTCTCCTGCAGCCAGCTCCCTGTCTGCAAACTGCAGGCATTCTCCCTGGCTCTGCCAGGCGTGCCAGCGATGCGGCGTTCCATTCGGTCGGCTTTTCAGCAGCAGACAATGGCTTTGGATAATGTCCATTTAAGAAAATTGGTTGAATCATGTGATTCACACAACTGTTTTTTTTTTTTTT
>WBMW01000436.1:262528-303583 GCA_013396635.1 Penelope pileata
TTTTTTTTTTAAATGCTCATGGGAGCAGCAGAGCAGATAACGAGGCAGCGCAGAGCCCGTGGCAGGGGGGCTGGCACCTGCGGGATGTGGAGGACCCCATGGGCTGTGTCCCTGGGAAGAGCCCGCTTTCTTCTGCCCCTCAGCAGTTCTGTCCCTGGGATGGAGCCATGCCCTTAAAGCATCTCAGGATGTGTGGCTGCTGATGCATGCTCTGGTGCTGAGCCCCATCCCCCCTTGTCCCACAGCCCGCGCGCGGTGCTGGCAGCAGGAGGGGCTGACGGAAATGCAGACAGATTGGATTAGATGGGTGATGCGTCAAACCCTAAACTGATAAGAGCCAGAACAATTGACGTGTTGCCAAAAAGGCCGGGAAGGATCTTTTTTAAGCAGGCTAAATAGTATGGACAGGAACAAGCAGTGAGCAGCACAGAAGCAACGGCATGTTCATCTCTTTGTTTTTCTGGTAGCAGCCGTGCATGTTGCCATCTGCCCCGGCTGCACTCTGCCACCATCCCTGCATCCGTTCCTGCTCCCTGCTAGCAGCCCAGGAGGCCCCTGGGTTGCTGGAGGGGACCAGGTTATGTCAAGCAGCCAAGGCTGAGCCTGCCCTACTCCCGATGTTTTAGGCTATCTGAATTGGATTCCACCTGGACATTGGGTTCCCAGGGTCTGCATGGGGGCATTCAAGAGCAGGGACAGAGAAAACTGCTGGATCAGGGATGGGATGATGAGATGCTGGGTCAGGGCAGTGTGATTCACCTTTGGGGTGCCACTCATCCAGCTGCCATCAGCGGGGTCCTCTGTCATCACGGGGAGCTTGGGGCAAGGGGGGGGACAGCTGCCTTTATAGCAGGGGTGTGTTACATCCTGCCCCCTCCCCTGTGCGGTGCAGCCATGTGATGCCGGAGGAGCGCGGCGATGATATGGAATGTGGGCAGCTGCCTTCGGACACGCTCCGACAGGTGACGGTCCAGCGCCATCCCCGCTACGGATTCGGCTTCGTGGCCGGCAGCGAGAGGCCCGTGGTGGTGCGCTCGGTGGCAGCAGGTAGGGTGTGGGGGGGGGGCAGGTGGCACAGCAACACCCCCGTGGCAGCTCCTCCCCATGCTTCCATCCCCACTGTCCCTTCTGGTGGGGCCCATGGGGTCCCTCCATGACCACGTATGGGTGTAATGCTGTGGGGGTGGTTGGGACCCCCTTTCCTGGCTGGCAATTCCCCCCCAGGCCAGACCAGCACTGACCCTCTCTCCTGGCAGGGGGCCCCTCTGAGGACAAACTCCTCCCAGGAGACCAGATTTTGGCCATCAATGATGAGGACGTGAGCGAAGCCCCCAGAGAGAGGTTCATCGAGCTCGTCAGGTGAGGGCAGCACCTTGTGCCTCGTCCTCCCCCGGGAGCGCCGTGGTTCTGTGCCCGCTGAGCGCTCGCCGTGGCCGAATGCACGCGTTGAGCAAACCCGCCCTCCTTCACTTCTCCTTTCTGTCGCAGGAAGGCCAAAGACTTCATCATCCTCACGGTCCTGCACACCCACCAGGTGAGAGTGGGCAGCGGGTGCCACAGCCAGCCCCAGGGAGCTGATCGGGGGAGCAGGGACAGGGGTTGGCAGCCCTTGGGGACACCAAGGTGGGGTCCCTGGAGGCCACGTGGGTTTGGCTGAGGTGTCAGGGTGGCTTCCCACCACCACACTGCTCTTCTCGGCTCTCAGAGCTGGCGCAGATGCACGTGCCCCGGCTCCACAGGCAGGCAGCCGATTTACCTGGTGCTCTCTTTCCAGTCCCCCAAATCTGCTTTCATCAGCGCAGCCAAGAAGGCGAAGCTGAGGTCCAACCCGGCGAAGGTCCGCTTTTCGGAGCAGGTGACAGTTGGCGAGACGGACCCAGTAAGTCCTGCCCGCTGTTCTCCCCTAGCACCCCACCGTGATGGAGCCCCAGGGGCTGCCCTGGGAAGCTGCTCCCACCCGAGGTCCCTTGGGCACCCACCAGGCACTGCCAGCACCCACCCGAGGGAAGGGCTTCAAGCCCCGGGCAAGAGGCTTCAAAGGAGCTCCTGTTAGAGGGGTGTGCTCATGGAGGCTGCTGTGCTGCAGTAACGTTCCAGCTCAGTGGCATCATCTGTTAATTGCAGGAAGCTTTTATTAAGCAGCATTAGTGAAAAAAAAAAAAAAAAAAGACTCATAATGCTTCTAGCAAATTCTATTATTAAGCAAAATCAATTAAGAAATTATCTGATCGAAGCTTCGTGCTAAATGAAATCAGCTGTCACCCACTGCCCGTGCTCATGCAAGGCTGAGAGGCTGAGGTGGGCTAAACTTGGGCTGGGGGCTGGGAAAGGGGGGTCAGCTCCGAGCCCCCCCAGCACCTCCTCTGGGCTCTGGAACCCCTCCGGGACGTGCCTGGCTGAGTGGGACACGCGGTCCCACTGCGCCTGGCAGGTGACTCCATTGGGCAGCTCTGGATCACCCAAGCTCTGTGCTTCTAAATGCTCCACGAAGTCGCTGGGTTTTCAAGGGGAGTGTGCCTCTGAGTGCCTACGCCCAGGGAAGTGGAGGATGCCGTCACTGCTCCGTCACTGACAGCCACTGCCTCTGCCTCCTCCTCTCTGTCCCCACCATCCCGCTCCCTCGGCCCTGCCTCCAGGACATGTTGAAGAAGGAAGCTCTCCTCCTCATCCCCAACGTGCTGAAGGTTTTCCTGGAGAACGGGCAGATCAAGTCCTTCACGTTCGATGGCCGAACCACCGTGAAGGTGTGTCCCCCCGCCCTCCCAGCACCACGTCGGTGCCTGCCTTCTCCATTTTTCTCAGCCTCTTGCTTCCTTGCACAAACACCTCAGCAGCACTCGGCTGCCTGCGAGCTGCTGCCAGGTAGCAGCCAGCCCCTCTGCACCCCAGGGCTGTGCATGCTGCAGCCCTCCTGTGAGGAGGGAGCTGCTGCCTCGCACCCAAGCCCGTCTGTGGCGTTTGCAGGACGTGATGGTGACGTTGCAGGACCGCCTGTCCCTGAGGCACATCGAGCACTTCGCCCTGGTCCTGGAGTACTCGAGCCCAGAGCAGAGCCACCGCTTTCTGCTGCTCCAGGACAAGCAGCCCCTGGCCCACGTAAGCCCATGGGGGCTGGAGGGCATTGGGGTGGTTCAGCCCAGCTGGGGCACAGGGATGCCTCTCCCAAAACAGGGAGCTCAGAGCTCGTGCTGTGGGCTCACTGCCCCATTGCTCCGGCCCCAGGTTGTGCAGAGGACACACTACCACGGCATGAGGTGCCTCTTCCGTGTCAGCTTCTTCCCCAAAGACCCCGTGGAGCTGCTGCGCCGGGATCCTGCGGCCTTCGAGTACCTCTACATCCAGGTAGGGACCCTCAAAGTGCATCCCTACAGCACACTCAGTGACACCATGTGCTCCTTCCTTGTGGCAGGAGGGTGGTGGGCACCCATCCCCACAGATCTCTGAGGACTTTTCTCCCCCCGCAGAGCCGCAACGATGTGATCAGAGAGCGCTTCGGCATGGACCCCAAGCCGGAGATGCTGCTGGGGCTGGCTGCCCTCCACATCTACATCACCGTGGCAGCCACACGGCCCAGCCAGAAGGTCTCCCTCAAGAACGTGGAGTGAGTCCCGCTCCCCATGGTGCATGAGGCCTACACGTGACGCGTGAGGCCTGTGCACAACATGCAAGGCCTACGCGTGGCACACGGTGCCCGTGCATGGCAGCCCTGCCAGGGCTGGTGAGATGTGTGCTGGGATCATCTCCATGAGAGCCCAGGCTGATTTCCCCCCTGGCACCTGGAGCAAGGAGAAGCCATTGTGACTGTGAGGTCCCAGCCTACCACCAAGCCCTGCAGCTGTGGCTCAGCCCTGCCACAGCTCCCCAGCGGTCTTAAATCTGTACGAAGCACCTTGCCCAGAGTGCAGAGGCGGGGAGATGGCATGCAGGGTCCCCCACCCACAGTGCCAAGTGCTTGGAGTGCCCCACCTGAGCAGCCCCGGGTCTCCATGCTTGTGTCTTCTTGCAGGAAGGAGTGGGGCCTGGAACCCTTCCTGCCTCCCTCCCTGCTGCAGCTTGTCAAGGAGAAGAGCCTCCGCAAATCACTCTCGCAGCAGCTCAAAGCCCACCAGAACCAGCCTGGTGGCACCAAGGTGAGCCCAGCCTCGCCTCGGCACTGGGGGAGTGGCGGTGTGGCCATCGTGCTGGTGGTGATGGCCACTGTGATGTGTTTGGCCAGGTCTCCACTGCCCAGGCAAAGCTGCAGTACCTGAGAATCCTGAACGAGCTGCCCACCTTCGCCGGAGTCCTCTTCAGCACCGTGGGACTGGTATGGTACCTCGGGCTGGGAGGTGCTGGCAGTGATCCTGAGTGCATGGCTGTCGGGGGAGCAGGGGAGACACGTCCTTGGCTCCCATAGATGTGACGGCTCCATGTAGTGCTTCCCTCAGTCTCCTGTTCTGTCCCTCCAGACCTTGGCCAGTGTCCGAGCCCCTCCAGAAAAGCCTTCAGAGCCTCTGCCAAGAGGAGGCTGGTTCTGAAGGGTCAGGGCTCTGCTCCTTTCTTGGCAGCCTGTCAGGCAATGAGGTGATCTGCTCACTGCAGCTGCAGTAGCACCAGGCGTGTGCTTGCATCCCTCTGGCTCCCCATCCTCACCACCTGCCTGGGACGCTCTTTGCAGTGCTCTGCTCTCTGGCACCAGGCAGGCTAGCCACATCCTGCTGTCCCCTTCACGGGAGGGTGACGCCTGGCAAAGGCCACCCATCCCCTGCTTGTCCAGGCAGGGAATAGTTCAGCTGGCCTCACCATCTCCATGAGCCCAGCCCCACTGCTGCTTGGTGGCTCCTCAGGCTGCCTCCTCACTCCTTCCTCATCTCCATCAGAGCCATCTCCACCCCCCACCCAAGCCACCTCACTTTCTCCATGGCAGGAGGAAAGTCATGAAGCCAAAAGAACGGAGGACCCCCTGCTGCCTGCCTCACCTCTCCATCTCCATCCCTCTCACTCCACCTCCCATCCAGGGGACTCCATGTAAGTGTCATCTCTGCCATCCTCCCCTTTCACCCTCAGCTGAAGGCTCAGCAGCTCCCTGGCTTCCCTCACTTCACCCCCTGGGCTTGATTACTTGCAACCTTTGATGGATGTTTTTTCCACTGTGCCTCAGAGCTCCTACAAAATAAGCGGTTGCACCACCACACTGGATCTTGTTGGTTCTGTGGCTGGAGCCATGCCTCCAACCCTGCCTGAGTGTAAAGCATTGGAAAAATCATCTCTGGTGGGGGTGCCCAGCTTTCTGTTTCATCTCTGATACCAAAGCTGTGCCTCTGAGCCCACTGAGCGAGCCAGGCTAGGAGCTGAACCACGTATTCAACCACATGAACCACAACCTGAGTGGTAAAAAAATATTCACTTATTCTCTTCTGCGCCAGCCTGCCCAGTTCCTCTTCACCTCCAGGTCTCAATAGAGCATCCTCACTGGGCAGACCAGGTCAAGAAAGATCTCTGTTTCCACTCAAAGCTTCAGTCTTTCTAAATGCATTCAGTCCCTCCTCTGCTTCCCTCCCTCGGCGGCGATGTCAGATCAGGCAGATTTGTAACATGCTCTTACTTTGCTGTAGTGACACCAGCAGGCCTGAATATTTCATGCGGGCAGGCAGTGCGGTGCTCGAGATTGAGATGGCCTTGGCATCCTGCACGCTGCTGCCAGCCCTGCAGAGAGGCTCAAGGAGGGGGTTTTGGCCCCAGCTCCACCTGCTGCTCCCTGGGGGCAGCTCTGCCCCCGAGCCCAGCTCCTGACATCGAGGTCTGGGGCTGTGGTTATTCACATCTGTCTGTCTGTGTCTCCCTTTCCCCACGCGGCCGTGCGCCCAGGATGAGAAGCAGCCAGCCACCACGCTGCTGGTGGGCCCCCGGCACGGCATCAGCCACGTCATCGACCTGAAGACCAACCTCACCACCGTGCTGTCCGAGTTCAGCAAGGTCAGCAAGATCCAGCTCTTCAGGGAGAACCAGGGGGTGGCCCGTGTGGAGACGAGCATCCTGGATGCCAAGGTAGGCAACGGGTACCCTGGGGATGACGTGGGTGTGGGTTGGTTTGCTGCAGCGGTTGCTTGGGAGTTTGGGGGGTCTTAAAGGACCCTTTCTTGTTGTGGTGACACAGAGAGCTCCTGGCCTGTGGCACTGCCTGTGCCTTAGAGGCAGAAACTGACACTAAATTAGCACAGGATTGGTCTGTGCCTGCTGGAGGAGCAGCCTTTCTCCACCTCCCAACTCCTTGATGTAAGGCAGCTCTCCCATGCACCTTCCCATGGGCACGTACACACGGTGCTTTATCTCCATGAGAAACTGCAGACAGCTGCCCCCAGCCACCAAAATCCCCCTGCCTGTGTCTGGAGGAGGAGAGCAGCCCATGGGTGAGGCTCAGCAGCACCCCGCCAGGGCACGGGCTGCTGCAATCTGTCTTCATTTAACCACTATCCAAAGGGCTGGGTTTTAAAGCCAGAATGTCTGCTCCAAAATGAGGCATATGCTAATCCTACCCGGGACAGAGATGGATGAGGCAGGCTAAGAAAAGCTGGCAAAAAGATCATTACCTTGAAGCGCTAATCTGCTTACTGCAATTACTCCATTGTACAGAACGCCTCGCTGGCTGAAACATGGGGTTGCAAATAAATCTGTTTTCTCCGCGATTCGCAGACTGTAAGAGGGCTGTGCTGTGAGTCGTGTCCCGACTCCTCGGGGGACCCACGCTCAAATCTGCATCACATCCCCAAGCCTAGAGGAGCTCTGCATCTTGCAGCTGCCAGCACGGGGCACCTCCCATGGCGAGGATGAAGGCGAGCCAGCCTGAATCCATCCTGCATCCACCACAGCTGCTCGCTGGGTTACTGTGGAAACGGCAGATGTTGAGTGATGGGTGCAGGACCGGTGCAGAAAGCCATGTAGGATTTCTATGCACCGTGTTTATTAGCATTGCAGTGCTGATCCGAAGGGTTAAAAAAGGGACTGGGGCAAGGAGCAGCTCAGCCAATGGCACCCAAATGCCCACACCCCCAGCCCAGACCTGTTTGCCAGGAAGCTGGGAAAGATTTCCAGGCAACAAGTGAGCTTGAGGAGATCACGAACCATTTGTGTTTTGTTCAGGAGGAAAAGTGGTGTTTGTCTTATAAATTATTCACTGGGTGGTAATAGCTTTGTTTTGGAGCTTTTCCATCCTGGGCTTCAGCTGGTGTTTCAGACAGTCTGTTCTGGACACAGAACCCAGGCAGTGCCTCTGCTCTGCTCTCTCTCACTGCTTGCTGCTGCAGTGTGGGAAAGCAGTCACAGAGGAGTCGGGGTAGGGGGAACCAGGTGCTGGCAGGAGCCCTGCAGAGGTGCTGGTGGAGGGAACAAAAGCTTCTAGGCCTCTGCTGCACGGCCCAGGAAGGGTTTTTGTTCGAACTTGCTGAGGTTGAGCCTTGGTTCTGGCACTTGGAGGTTTGTTGGGGACAGGGTGGTGGCACGGTGACAGCTGGGGACATCAGAGCCATCTCCCTGCATCTCCTGGCTGCATCCCTGGCCACACAGCTCCAGCATTTCCCACTGATGCAAAGGTCATGATCTTGCTAAAAACCTTTTATAAACGTAGCACCTCCTTTCTGCTCCACACAGCTACACGCTGCTGGGCTTTTCATTACGAACAGCACGAGAATGAATCTCTTGAAAATGGACTGAGGGAGGAGCTCGGGGCAGCTGAGTCCAGGGCAGCTGGGAAGCATCCCTGTGCCCACAGGGAGCAGCCGGGCCGGGCTGCGGAGCCGGAGCTGTGCGGTGTCTGGCCGCCTGCCCTCGCCGTTTAATCACGGCCACGGGGGTAATTGGCTTCGTGTCTCCCAGCAGGACCTGCCGCCAGCCAGCAGTTTAGCCGGGATCAAGGCTCGGCAGAGGAAAACAAAGGAAAAATTAATTCAGAAGGGTCCCCGGTTGCTGCCGTGTCTGGAATCTGGCTATTGATTTCAGCATCCCAGGGGCCCCAGGCATGCATCCAAGCTGCAATAAAGACAAAAGATCATCGCGCGCAGCCAGGCTGCAACCTGCTTGTAAGCCCATGGAGCGAGGCTGCTCCTTCCGTCCTGCCTGGCTCCTCTCTCCCCTCCGAAAAAGGGGGCTGGCCCCGAGGCCGGTGGTGTATGGGTGTTTGGTGTTGCACAGCAATGATGTGAAATCCCCATCGTGCTGTGCACGCGGGGCCAGCGCCATTCCCCTCGTGCAAGCAGTGCCTGGAACCATCAGATTTCTTCCACGCAAAGAGTCCCTTGAGAGTGACACCAGGCCTAAAAGCTCTGTTTCCTGAAGCTATATTCATCTTATCGACTCTCTTTGCACTAAACCATTCTGAAACGCTGCGAGACTGAGATCTCCTTTGTCTCAGCATCAGGGGCGGGGAGGTGCGGATGCGATGGTTTCCGCACGCGGAGCTTTTCGGGCGTGATTTAATGCAGAGCACACAGCAGCCTGCAGCGTCGGCACCGGGGTGAGGAGCTGGGAGCTGGCCAGAAGCACAGGCAGCACACGGAGGGGATGCTTACCGAGCCTGCAAAGCCACATTTCATTTGTTTATTAAAAGAAAAAAAAAGAACAAACAGATCGACCTCGGGCATCTGGTGCTGTGGGGTGAGCACAGTGCAATGGCGGTGTGAGTTTGGGAGCTCAAGGGCTGTTGCAACAAATGGGAAATGCAGAGGATGCCAAAAGCACCGCCGAGCTCCAGGTGTGTGATGCAAACAGCCAGGAGATGTATTGATCAGCAAAGGAGAAATAATGGTCCTAATCACAACAAGGCCGGTATTGATAGAGCTGAGTTAATAACGCTGAAGGGGAGGGAAGCAAAGGTCGTGTGCAAGTGAAAAATTGACTTCTGTCTTGTTAGGCCCGGGTGCCTGTATTATTAAACACAAACTTGGCAGAACACCTCAGGTAAACTGGGGAACATAAATTATGTAAATTCATGTCCCAGCTTGCTCCTGCACTGCATTAAAGGAAGCAGCCTAAGACCCAAAGCGTGCGATGAAGGGAGGAGATTCAAAGGAAACACGCATAGGCTTAAGGGCTATAGGATGCATAGATCAGCTCGTAAATTAATTTAAATAGTGGGGCTGTTCCGATCCTTTAGCACAACCCTGGCCATAAAATTTCATCCAAACATTCTTCTACAAAACCTTCACCTTTGTCTGAACAGGAGAACACCCTTCAAGACATGGAGGTTTGATTTAAAGGCGGTGCGTAATAGGAAAAGCACTAGCTCCTTAATAAGCTAATGCAAAACTTGTCTCTCCTATCCAGTAGAAATTTATTTTGTTTTACTTTCCAGAGAGATTGGCTGCCAAGCAGGAAACTTTGTCCTTTGCTCATTAAGAGTCGAAAATCCCAAAAACGAGTTAAAGATCAAAACATGAATAATTTCAGACTGTGATGGGTTTAGAGGTAGAAAGAGCTTCTCTTGAAAACATGCTTCCCTTCATGTTGGCGTGTGATAGGGCTGAGATGAACCATTACTTGTGCATCCCACTGGGGAGCTGATGTTTGGCATTTGAAGATGCAGGATTAGCACAGTGAGTTGGAAAGCCAGCTTTCATCCTGCGGGCACTGCTGCCCTGCCAGCACCCGGGGAGCTCTGCTCTGGCCCGCGGTAGGAGCAGGGCACAGGGCTGATGCAGCCCATGGGAAGGAGCAGGAGGAGGGCTGCAGATGTGCAGATCAATGCTCCAAAACTTGGTCATCATGGAGAAAACTTGCAAAAAGCCACGCTCATTCAGGATGCTGACCTGCTTCAGATCTGGTGAGTTAAAGCATCCCGTGGGACCCCCAGCCCTGGGGAGCAGCCCACCATGACCACACACAGCGGTGTCCGCCCTTCTCTGCAGGAGCTTCCCAAAGGCAAGGTCGCTCCCATTTGCCACTGGTACCCCAATAAACCCCACAGCACAGAATATGGCCCTGCATTATCATTTCTCAGAGCAGCTCCCTGCAAAGCTGCCCTGAATTTACCATATAAAACTCTTATCGACATTAGTTGGAAATTTTTCATGCAACTGCTCAGCATGTAAATGTTTGCTGAGCTGCTTGTGCCCGGCTGTCTCTGTAAGATCTCATTTTCCCTGCCTGCTTGGAACAGGGTGACCACGATTGCTGAAGCCTTAAAATAACATCTCCGTTAGCTGCCGCTCATCACACCTCCTCTCTGCAGCCTCATTTCCACAGCAAGCAGCGCTTCTGCCATCACATCACCTCTCTGCCCCAGGGCACTGCTCGGGAGCGGCGTGGATGGAAAGCTCCAAGCTGGTCCTGCCCAGCTGGCGAGCAGCATCAGCCCTAGCAATGGGATTTAAACGCCTGATGATTTTGGAGTGTGAGAGCAATCTCACCCAGGACCCCTTGCTAAGTGCTGCTCAGGGCTGTGCTGCCTGGGTCTGGTGTCCCTATAGGTGGGTGACCAATGGGTCCTGGCCAGCAGGACCCGATAGCTCCACTGCAAGGTGAGCAGGAGCATCGTGAGACTCAGGGATTGTGGAATTGCAGCCATCAGCCACTGCCTCTCTCACCTCGGTGTTTGCTTCATTTCTTGCACTGCTGCGTAACAGAAGGGGAAAAATGTGCAAATGTCTCTTCGTTCAACAGATGGCTTGAAAACAACCAAGGAGGCTTAGCCCTGGGTAGAAAGCACTCATTTTAAGGAGGTTTCATATGGCAGAACTGGAACACATGGTTACCTTTCGTCACTTATGTCAGGCTTGAAGCTGGGCTAAGAGCTGGCATCCCCCTTCCCACCGCTGGATGCCCGCCTCCTCCATCCCTCCTGTCTGTCTCGCTGCCTTCCCTCTGATCCGTGTCACCTCGGGTTTGTTTTCCACAACGCAGAAGGAGCCTCTGAGCAGAGCTCATTGGTGTGTCAGGTTACTTCTCATCTGTACATAGCACAGCAGCCAGGCAGGGAACAACTTCACGCCGCCTGGGGAGGGAGCAGCCCTGGCAGGGGCTGGCGTGGGGCTGGCGGCTTCACACCCGGGTTCGTTGCCTTGTGATGGGCTGCAGGGCTGGGTTTGCCGTGCTGGGATGGGGCAGAGGTTACTCAGGGACTTCCAAAAGCAAGTGTTGGGCAGAGCACAGAGCCAGCCAGTGGGTACCGGGCACCTCCCGTGGCTATAAAACAAGCAGATGAAAATGGCTTCGATGCTTTTCCCACTGTGTGGGCTGAAGTGGCGTTAAATGGTCTTGGTTGACCCTAGGTGTGGTGAATGAGCTGTGAGCCTGGGCAGGGCCATTGCAGGAATACCCTGCCAACATCCTCGGTGGCACTGGGGGGGGACAAGAGCTCTCCTGGAGGTGGCTGCCTCATCCCCCAGCACTGGGTGCTGTCTGGACCCAGGGATGCAGGAGCTGGGGTTTGTGCTGCTGGGCTCGTCCTTCCCGAGCTGTGGGGCAGTCCCGGTGTCTGTGACCAGACCGTGTGATGAGGTTCTACGCAGCGCTCGCATCGTGTCTGCCTTTTTTCCTCTCTCAAAAGCAAAGATCTCTTTTAGTGTGCAAATAAATGCTCTCCTTAAAACAGAAGACGCCATCTGCTCTGAGGCACAAACTGAATTTTCTGAAGGGTTAGGTTGAACTAAGATCCATGGGCTCAGAGCAGTGGCTGGGGGAGCCCGTAAGGGATGTTTGGCCCTTTTGCAGCTCGCTGGATTGCATCCCCTTGTAGGGGAGGGTTCTGGCATCTGGAGACTGCACAGAATCCCCAGAGCCTGGTGGATAATCCTGGTGCTTGCAGGTGGGCTCAGAGCACTGGCATGTACACAAACACGGCCATGCTCGTGCCCAGACCCTGTAGGAAGCACACAGCAGCTCTCCCCTCTTTCATCTTCCTTACAGGAGGCAGCGAGCGGGGAATCACAGCTGCAACAAAGCACTGTGTGATGCACAGGGGTTTGTTGGGGATCCACAGCAGGGACGTGCTGCTGCTGCTCCCTCCCATGCAGCTGCTGTGCTCCCCAGCCCCACTGGGGCCAGGTGCTCCCAGGCCTCACGTGCTGTGCCTCTCTTGCCTTCCAGCCGCTGGTGCTGCTGATGGAGTGGCCCGAAGCCACCAACTTCGCCTGCCTGATCGCAGGCTACTGCCGTCTCCTGGTGGACTCCAAGAAGATGATATTCTCCAGGCCCCCCAGCCAGCCCCCGCCTCCTCAGATTATCAAGGCAGGTACGGTTCAGCCTCTGCTTTCTGTGCGAGCCCCTTCCCAGCCACCTCCTCCTCCCTCCCTCTGCCCCAGGGCAGGAAGGAGAGGGCTTCCTGTGACACTGTGACATCTCCTCTCTGCTCCTGGGCCCCTGCAGTGCCCACAGCCCGCTCTGAACAGCAAGATGTGCCCTCACTTTGCATAAGCTCTCAGCTGAGTGTGAGTTTGCAGCCAGGCAGCGCTGCACGGGCAGCTCTGAAAGTGCTGATTTCCTGCACCAGGAAGGAAATGTGGGTGTCTCAGCTTCCTGGGGTCCCAGCGTGCTGCAGGGAGCAGAGCCTGCTCTGGGCACAGTGGCTGAGGCCAGGTCCTGTCCCACCAGGCACTGATGCTCTGTTCCCTGAGGACAGATTTCAGCTGTCAATCACCCTCAAAATGATCAATTATTGCCACGAAGGATTTCAAACGGGAGCCAACCGTACTGTTACTGCACCCAGGTGTGCATGTCAAGTATGTTTTGTATAGGGGAGGCAGGAGATACCCTCCCTCCCTGCGTAGCCCAGAGCTGTGGCAGGCCTGCAGCGTGGCCAAGGGGTTCCAGAGCTGCCTCCTGGAGGTGGGTACGGCCAAGGGAGGTGCTGACAGCTAGCAGGGCTCTGGGGAAAGGAGGTGGTGCCACTGAGGTGTGAGGAGGGCACCTGGATGCGGACCCGGCGCCAGCAGAGGACACGCTCAGGAGGAATCGGGGATGCACCTCCAGCAACCACAGCGCATCCAGGGAAAGACCTGGCGGGTGATGTCGGTGTGAGTATGTGAGCATGGTTTCCTTTGGTGTCTTCAACCTCTTGCTAGCAGCTGCCACTGTGCTCTCTGCTCTGGGTGTCCTACATAAACCCATTTGGTACGAGTGAGGGGTGCTTCCAAATTAACCAAGTGTCGTCAGCGCACTCCCTCCCTGCGTTATGCCACCCGGGGGTGGGCTGCAGGGGGCTGTAGGCTTCAGGGAATGCAGTGGGAAGTGGAGAGCATCGCAGAAGCCCAAGGGCTCCCACGGTCACAGGTTGCCTGGGGGATATTTCAGCACACACAGGAGGTGCTTTGCCACATTCTAGTAGCTGTGATAACAGCCAGCATCTTTCCACAGTGAGACTTTGCTTTGTAACACCCAAACCAGAAGGTGTAGTGGGACTTGCCCTTTTCTTGCCACTCACAAGAAACCAGCATCACCGTGGAGGGGGGTGGGCTGGAAGGGTGTGAATGAGGTGACAGTGGGGTAGGACTGATGCAGCCCAGGGATCCATGCTCTTCATGTAGGCCCCTCTGATCCGTCCTCAGGGGTACAGTGAAACCTCTCTGGGCAGCAGTGTACAGTCCCAGTACGCCCAGCCCAGACACCAGACGTCGTTCTGGAGGGATGAATTTAGTTTGTATTGAGAAAACAAAGCCTGCCAGCAGCTCTGGTCCTGCTGCAGCTGCAAACGGAGCTGTCAGGAGCTGAGCAGATCTCCAGGAGCAGGCACTGCTGGTTGTTAGCACATCTCTGCAGGAACAATAGGAAAGCCCCACTGGGATAAATCAAGTTTGCCTAGGCTTTGACTTCCCAGGTTCCAGGCAGCCTTTGCCAGAATCTTAAACGTGACACCAAGGCCTGGCCTGTGCGTTTTGCCTAGAAGCAGAGCACATCCATCTTCCCAGAGGCCCATTAAACCCTCCTGCTGAACTGCAGTTCTGTTTAGAGATGCACGCTCGGTCTGGATGCTGTCAGTGAAATCCCTCTCTTGGCGTTTCCCTGCAGAGCCCCACACCAGCTCCTGGTCCATGTAACCCATCACTAAAGGTACTTCCTCAGCAGCAGCCTCGCATTCCATCACCCAGCTGGATTTCCTGAGCACCAGTATGGCCATAAATGAGAGGGAGACTGTTTTGATTAGAATTTTAGCATCGCAGGTGATGAGCAGTATAATGCAAACGTGTGTTTGGGGAGACAAATTGTCCAATTTGTTGAGCTAATGAATTTAATTAGGATTTATTTGATTTAATTTATACTTTGTAAGATGGAGCCTGCATCCTTCTGGCACCCGTTCTCAGCACAGCTGCACAATGATGCAGACAGATCCCCTCCGGAGGGCTGACCACTGGCCAGCGCAGTATTTCAGCTGCTTGCCTTGCACAGAGAAGAGCAATAGGAGCCTATCACAAAATATTTAATAAGGAGCAGAGCAATATTGCATCGTGTGTAGCAGCCAGCTGCTGGGCTCGCCGCAGAAATGCCTGAGTCAAACTGCTCGGCATGGCCAACGTGTGCAGAAATAGTGACAGTAATTCCTTCTTGCCATATAACTCATGAAATGGCACAAACAAAAGTTCCCGTGCTGCTCCCACTGCCCTCTGGGTCCCACTGGGGGCTCAGTGCACGGCAGCCGCATCCCCAGGTTTCGGTCCGGGCTGTGCAGGGCAGCCCTGTCCCTGCCTCCCTGCAAGGGATCTTGCTCCCTCTCTCTGCTGCTGTGGTGCAGCACAGAAACAAGACATTTGCTCAGGTAGGCAGCCTGGAGGGAGTCCAGCTGGGAGCAGAAAGCAAGGTGATGCAGTTAGGAAACAGACCTGTCAGGAAAGGCAGAAGGAATTTGCTGTGGCTTGTTTAAAGCGGAGACGTGGGGAGGGAGAACAAGATGATCTTCTTCGAGATGTCCAGAGGCTGTTTGTAGAAGGGCAGTAATCAGCTGTGCCGCAGGTTCATGGCGTCATCGATCTAATTCTCAGTAAAAAAAAATAAAAAATAAAAACAAAAGTTCTAGGGTCAATACTTTATCTTAAATGTCATAATATTTAACTTTATAAAATTCATGCGATTTAACTCTGTAACACATCGTCATCTTGGAGACATTTCCAATAGCCTGTTAATAGGAATCCAGATGTTATTGATGGAGGAAGAAAGGCACGTCAGCCCCTTTGACCCGTGCTTGAATTGCGAGCAAGGAGCAGCCCCCAGGACACTGCTGCTCCGTGAATCTGTCCCTGTCTGCTTTCTGATCCTCCCCATCTTCCCTGTTCTTACTGCAGGGAGGGGGGGATGTCTCAGAGCCAGAAGGTACCTTGTCCTCAGTGTCAGCAGTGTCACCTGCTGTTGGTGGCACCGAGGCACAAACACGTGGTGTCCTCAGGGGCATAAACCTCTCCTCCAGGCAGTGCTCAGTGGGAAGGCCAGGGCAGGTGCAGAGCCTCCATCACCCCCGTGTTTATGAAGGACAGGGGGCAGAGAGCACGTGGACGCTCCTCCAGGGCAGGCAGCAGCTTTCCCATCTCCTTTTCCCCTCTGCCTGGTGCTGCTCCTGACGCTCCGTTGTGGTTTTGCTTTAGATTACATCAACGCACACAGCCTGCACCGGCCCGCGGCGGCGGGGCACTCTGGAAAGAAGGAGAGCGGGCTCGTGGGCGGCCCTGCCAGCCCCAGCGAGAGCAGGCCCCGATCGGCCCGGGGCTCGGACTCGGAGCTCGTCAGCTTTTGCTACCTGCACATGCGAGAGCAGAGGAAGGAGAGAGAGAGCAGGACGGATATCAACGAAAACCTGATTTTTTTTGAGGAAACTCGTCCCAGGACCAAATCCGACCCCACATCCAAGAGCTCCGGCCAAGGCTACGACGGGGCAGCCAACGAGCATGACCCGGACGGCCTCGACCGGGAGCGCCGGGCCCGGGCCCACACCATTGACACGCACCCGCGGGGCAACGCCGCCCACTTCTACTGCGAGTCCTGCAAGGCCAAGATCAAGAGCCGGCTGGCCTCGCGCAAACCCGGCGGCACCCGCGACAACATGGTGGACCTCATGTCGCTTCCCCCTCCCGGCAGCGACGAGGAAGAGGACGAGACCACGTCCCTGCTCCCCGCCATCGCCGCCCCTCCGCCTGGCTTCCGCGACAACAGCTCCGATGAGGACGACCCCAAGCGCCGGGCGGCCGCCCAGGGCCAGGAGCAGGGCCGGCACCTCTGCGGCATCCTCTACGACGAGATCCCCGTCACGCTGATAGACAGCGTGCAAACACGGACGGTCCGGGACCATGCCCAAGAGCTGGACGATGCCCTGGTGTCCACCCTGCAGGCGCTGGAAGCCCTGGCTGCTTCAGAGGATTGTCCACACCCCCCGCCACAGCAGACAGCAGGTAGTGGAGTGGCCGTGCCTTTCTTTTTCCCCATAACCTTTATTTCCTATGGCGCATCCTTCCCTTTATTGTCCTCCAGTGCACATCAGTTCCTCTCTGCTGTGACACAGCCCCATAGGCACAGTCAGCCCTCAGCCTCTGCACGCTCCCACCCAGCTCCTGCAGCGTGAGAGCCCGCTGGCCCTGGGCCCAGCACAGCCCTGGGGCCCCTCAGCAGCCCTGGGCCCCTCTCCCCTCCCTGGGCCGCCCTGCTCGCTGTGGCAGGGTAGCTGTTGCCAGATCCTCCTTCTTGCTCCAGAGAACTCCCTGCTCTCGCTAGCACTGGAACCCTTCCCAGGACCTCTTCCTGGGCCAAGAGCTGAATTGAGCCAGCAAGCCAGCTCGGTGCTGACAAGTGATCTCTTAAATGTGTTAACTCTTAGCTGGGGGAAGTCACTAGCTTTTCTCCAGTGGGATGCTGTGTCCTGCCGCACTGGGTTCCTCTCTCCTGCCCATAGTGGTGTGGCACAAGCCTTGTTGTGGGGCTTTCTTTCTGTCCCTCCTCAGGTCTTATTGTCCTGGCCGCCATCACGCCTGAGTCGTCCTTGGATTCCGGCCACGAGACCAACTCCTCAGAGCTCACTGATGTCTCAGAGATGGTCTCTGCTATGAAGCAGCATCAGAACGCGGCCTACTTCCTCGCTCAGCACATCAACAAAGAAAACCTCCTGGCCAGAAAGGACCTGCCTTTCCGAATCCAGGGCTGTGCTGCCCAGGCTGTTCTCACCTCGCCATACGCCCTCAGCTGCCCGGAGACGAGCCCTTCGGTGAAGCCGGCTTTCTCTCACCAAAACCCCAACCTGAGCAACTGCAAGAACAAACAGGAGCAGCAGAACGTTGAGCAGAGTTACACCGTGGCTGTCCAGCCAGGGCTGACCTCCCAGCTTGGTGAGCAGAGCAGGGGGGCTCCAGGGCCCGGCTCTGACTGCAAAGGTGCAGGGCACACGAAAGCAGCCTTTGAGGGATCTCTGCATGCCACGGCAGCCCCGAGCAGGGAACAGTCGCAGGATCTACAAGAGAAGATGCCCAAAGAGGTCCAGCCAAGCCCCAAGCTCCTCCTGGATCAAAAAAGCGGTGTGACTCCAGCCGTCATTTCAGCTGCTCTGCAGCAAGTGGCACATGCTAAAGCCTCAGCCCCTCAAGCAGTAGCAGCATCAAAAGAAGACAAGAACGTGAATGGAACCAGCAGCTGTGTGTCAGCCAGCAGCAGGCCTCTGAAACTTAAAGGGGGTCAACAAACTGCAGAGCCATTATGCAACTGTCAGCAGCAACAGCAGCTCTCCCAGCAGCAGTATAGTGAAGCTTCTCTAAGTCCCACAGAAGCTCAGGGCAGTAAGGCTGAAGCTTTCCATCTCACCTCGGGAAGTGAGGAAACGATGCCTGGTAAGACTTTTGCCTCCAAAAGCTACCAGCAAAAAGTGAGTAGAGATGCCCCAGGGAAAACAGCAAGTGGAGAGCCTGGTCAGAAGGCAGGTGGGGAAGCCATGAATCTCATCTTTCAAAAACATACTGCTCCTTCAAACCAAGGAGAGAAAACACAACAGGAAAGTTCGGCCAAAGGCTTAAAAGTTGAGAGCAGCAATGTGCACTCTCCATCACCTGTTAGCATTTTCAGGAGTACCAGTGAGGATTCCAAGGGGCCAATCCAGCTGGTGCCCAGGTCTGAGAGCCTGCAGATCAGCACTGTGCCTTCCAAAAAAGTAGAAAAGGTCCTGGAACTGACCCGTCCAGATGTTGATGTCCCAGCTAAACCCAAAGCTCCAAAAGGTCCCTTCAGGTTGAGGAACCTCTTTTCTGCTACATTTCCTACTCGGCTGAAGAAGGAGACGGACGAGCGGCAAGCCCAGCTGCAGAAAGTGAAGCAGTATGAGCTGGAATTCCTGGAAGAGCTGCTCAAGCCAAAGAGCAAAGGTGACCTCCCACCCCAGGAGTACCTGCAGCCTCCCGCCCCCGGGCGCTGCAGCTGCCAGCTGAGGAGCAGTCCTGTGCAAAAAGTCCCGGGGATGTCCAGGGAGCAAAGGCGCAGCTGCGACTGCAAGCGGATTTGCAGGGGGGTGAGGCCACCCCCCAGCCAGCTGCTGATGCCAGAACTGGACAGGCACGTGAGAGATAAAGTCATTGATGAGCAGAAACAGGCAGAAGCAATCAGGTTGACAAGCGTGAGCAGCCCTTCCAAAGGCAAACGGATACGATCTACGAGTTTAGAGTCCAGGGACTACCGGTCAGATCCAGAAAACGGTGTGTCCTGTTTGACAACGTGCACGTCCCCAGGGGAATGCATGGGTGCTCCGCAGTACAAGAAGCTCTTGCGTCGTTACAGCGTCAGTGAGTTAGATAAGACTGATAGGGCATCCCTGTCCTCTGACATCTACCAGAACATCTATCCAGCCAAGCAGAAAGAGTCTGAGCCCAGCATCCTTTGTCCTGTTTTGAAAAGCAAGATCCAGGAAGCCTCTGGAGTGGCTGAACCATCCTACGTCCAAATAGCACAGGAGAAAAAGAACCAGAAAGGTTCGGCAGTGTTCTCTGTCCAGGAGGAGCTGTATCCAAGTCCTGCAGAGCTGCGGGATGAAGATGTGGAGGATGAGAAGTGCTGCTCCATCCGGTACTGCTTCTACTACAGGAAATGTGATGTTGCAGATGATGGGAGCGAGAAGGATGAGCTGTCCTATTCCATCCCCATGCAGATACTTCCAGGAATGAAGCTGGACAACCAGATGGTCCCAGTCATGAGCAGGACCCTTCAGGTCCTCGATGCAACAGCCTGCAGCAGTCCCAACGACAGTCAAACGCAGGAAATAGATTTAAGGACCTCCACTTTTGAGGGGAGCCTGGCAAAGATCAACATCCTTCGAGGCCATGCCTACAGCTTGCCCAATGGGTTTCTGCAAGTGCAGCTGGACACCAACGAGCTCCTGACCATCCTGCGGCAGTGCGTGGTGAGCCCTGACGTCCAGGACTGCAAACTGTACATCTCCCAACTGGCTGAGTACAAGCAAGAGCTCGCCCTCAAGTTCAAGGAGTTCCGTGCGTCCTGCCGCCGAGTGGCAGCCGTCGACAAAAGCCCGACCCACATGCTGTCCGCCATCACGAGCAGCTTCCAGGTGCTAAGCAGCCTCATCGAGACCTTTGTGAGGCTGGTGTACATCGTGCGCTCGGAGTCCCAGCGCCAAGAGCTGCTGACGAAGGTGGAGGAAGTGGTGAGAAACTACACCTTCCTCCTGCGGGCTGCCGAGGAGTCCACGGCCAGAACGCTGAGCCACCAGCAGACGGTGGAGCAGCTCGCCCGCCAGTCCGCCACGGTTGCCACCGTTATGAGCACCCTGACGCGCTCCCTGAAGACACTGATCAATAAGTAAAGCAGCTCTGAAAGCCAACAAGCCAGCGTGTGCCTGCCGGGCTGTGTGTCAGTGGCTGTCACATGGCGGGGGTCTGGCGAGGATGTCTGTCTGCAGGGAGCGCCCGCATCGACGGAGGTTTGCAGCAGGAAAGACGTTCTTGTGTTTCTCTGCAGAAGGGATGGTTACGTTGGTGGTGTTTGGAGAGGTAAATTCATGCCTTGTTGCAAGCTGTGCAGCCGGCTTGTCAAGGGTCTCAAGCAGCTGCTCTGCTTGTTCTCCCATGCTGGCTTGTCACTGACAGCACTCGGGAGGCACAGTCACCCCATGGCCATGCTCGTTGGGTTTGGTGTGGTTCTGGGCCTCCCTTGTGCTAAGACCCGACACTGTCTCCTTTGCCACGGTGCGTGGTGACCAGCGAGTTAGCAGGAACTGAGCTGAGATCGCCCGGCTTCACTTGGCCAGCGGTCGGTCCACGTGGAGCCAAACCAGTGTCTTGCCACGTAAACAGCTCTTCTGCCTCCAGGGTCTTCCTGGCCCACAAATGCAACGTAATGAGCAGCAGAAGGCATCTCCGGGATGCGAGTCCCTGCTGCTGTGCTAGGGCCTGGGAAATCCAGCATAGGGAGGATGTTCCTGGGACGGGGCTAGGTCCCCAGGCAGGCTCTACTCTCACAGCTTAGGCACCGATGCCCCAGTCCTGAGCACAGGCACTGCCTGTGGAAAAGGCAACAGCTCCGTGCGTGTGAGCAGGGAGCCGTTCCCATCCCCTGCTGGATGGCCATGTCCACATTAGAAAGCCTGCAGAGACCCAGTTTGCTCTGTGACCACTGCAAGCCAGAAGCTGGGCTAGCAGCTTAGAGGAGACCTCTTCCACGCCGTTCTCCAGAGGCCAGGTCCGTGCCTCGCGGGCTCAGCCCAACCCCCCTCCTGCTTCCTTTCACAGTGCCCATGAGAGAGGAGCTCCAGGTGAGGTTGGTCTGAACCATGGCTTCCTGCTGAGCCAGGCAGTGCTGCTGCAGCCTGCCCAGGGAGCTGCCCTCCTCGCCAGGGGCTGCGATCCTTTTCCTCTCTCCACTGGACTGACTGCCATGAGAAACATTACTCAGTACTACATGATGGGTATTTATTCAGAGTTGGGTTGGTTTTTTGTTTATTTTTTTTTTCTAGATGAACAGTAAAATGGTTCCTAATTGCTTTCCTTCCCACCCCGAGGTTCCCCTCCTCCTCCCAGTCTAGCTTCTAGACCTAATCAATCAGACCGCCTTAACTGGTGCTTCAGTGCACTCACCCACCCTCCAAAACACAGCGAGGAGGAGAAAACGCAAGGTTACGCGTCGCCATTGCCCGTACAGAGCCACCCACTGCACTTCATGCACACGGGGTCCCTGTGCCCCCCGCACCCATCCCCACCTGGAAGGGGAGATCGCAGCCCTCGGAAGGGAGCAGGGTTGGCAGACTCCACGAGCTTGCCCCCATCGCATGGGGACGATCAGGGATCTCCCGTCGGATCAATCACTTCCCATCGCTATTATTTTTTTTATAAACAGACGCATTTGGAATCTCTCGTTCTTCCATAAGAGTTATGGAAATGCACAACGTGCTTTTAACACGCGCGTCCTCTACCGAGTGCAATAACGTCCCCAGGCCCCTGGCTGTCCCGGACTTTGGCTATTGCTGTCAGCGAGGCAGAGAGGATCCTGCTGTGTGGACAGAGCACCCTCCTGCTTTCAAGAACCATGTAGCAAACACACAGTGGAAGAGCCAATTTGGATTTCAGTCCATGGTGGGCAAAGCCTGTTACGATGCTGAAGGCCAACAGGGAGCTGTGTTTTTCTTTTCCCCGTGAGTTATCTATTATGGAACTCCAAGTTTCCTCGAGCTCCCCGTTATGCCTGGATCATTCCTCCATAAATCTCTCAGTCTAATACAGAGGAAAATTTTTTTATTGTCTGTATATAGTATATATAAAAATATATAAATTATATATATACACAAATTTATGTCTTGTTTTACAAACAAGAAAGATTAAATATATTAATCTTAATATCCAAACTAGCACTTTGTGTCTTTTTTTTTTCTTTTTTTTAACTTGGTGGAAGTGTGGCTGCTCTCAGCTCTACAAAGCATTTCTCACAAGCAAAAACCCCTGTTTTTGTTGCTATAGAAATGCACGAATCTCCGTCCTGGAAGGGCACAGCTTAATGACTGCAGCATCACCGGACAGCACAGCAGTGAGGTTCCAGGCTATGAAGGAAGCACGAAGCAGCAGGTTTGCAGGGAGCTGTTTAACTTGCCACGGTTTTGTGTTGTTAATGGGTGTCGTGGATGAATTCCCCTCCAGGAAGGGCATGCAGCCAGCAGCACTGACCCCTCACCCCCCTCTCTGAGCACTCTGGTCCTTCTGGTGCCCCCGGGACACCCTCCTGCCCCTACAGGGTGTGATTTCAGCCCATTCTCAGCCTCTTGCTGGGAAGAGGTGACAGCAAGGATGGCCTCGTGGTTCTGCTGGGAGCTGCCCGTGGCTCAAGGGAGAGCCCAGCGAAAGCATAAAGCCATGCCCAGGGAGAAAAGAGAGCTGTGCAAACAGTCTCCCAGCTACAGGTGGTGTTTCCAATAGCCTGTTTCCACCGGGGACGTGGTTTGCCTGGCACAATGGCTCTCTATCAGGGAGGGAGGCATTGACGTGTGCCCTCTATATATCCTAAAGCCTCCAGGAACTATAAAAGCCAACTCTGATAAAGATCCAATACACAAAACCTTAGGAACTGGGCCATTTTCTGTACGGGGGCTGAATGTGTTGTCTAAAGCAAAGATAGCAGCACTCTCAGCTCACACACTTTCTCTGTGCCTGCAGGCTGGTTATTTTAATCAGCATCACACCATTTCCCATGCTGAAATACCAGATGATGCTCAACACTGACTCGGACAAAACACCTATTTTTAAAACTGGGTATGGGTTAAAAAAAAATGGGAAAGCCAAGAGGTTTTTTAACAACACGCAGAGCCTGCAAACATTATTGACAGCAGGCACTTCAATCAGCAATTCTGGAGCCGATGCTGAGTTCTCGTAGTACCATCTAGTGGGCAATCAGCATCCCAGTGGAAAGGAATTATTTTCTCACCACGCTGTTATTGTTTGTACAGCAGTGAGGACAGGTGCTCTGAGGACAGCCCGATGTCCCCGTGTGAAGGGAGGGGCTATTCTAGTACATAGCCCAGGAAGATGAACCCCTGCCTCTGTCATTGTACTCATCTTTTCAGTGCTGTCCCTATGGCCTCACTGTGTTGGGCACTTGTAAACACTCCTGAAGGTAATGATCCAGGTAAAATTTTCCGGTTGATGGGTTTGAATCACAGATTTTGAAAAATCTGTGTCTCAGTTACACAGCACAGAGAATTATTGTTCCCCATTTCTAGTTCCTTCCTCGTGTTCCATTCAGCTCCTCTCTGTGTTCTTACTGAGCACTCCCTCCAGCCTGAAACCACTGATCCCCAGCAGGTTATAGCAAAGTATGTGGTGCTTGGAAAAGGACGCTGTATTTTTGCAGCTGTGTGCACTCAGACCCATTTTTCTCCCTCCCCTCCCACCAGAGCAGCCTGCCTGAGCCCAGCTGTGAGCAGGGCAGCTGTGCTGGCTCGGGGCTGTGCCAGGGGAGCTGAGCTGCCCTCCCACGCTGCTTCCACGGTGACTTTCAGCCACACAGTTACAGTGGACACAATTTCCCAAATTTCACGCTCCCCAGCTGCCATTAGCACTGCTCAGCCATGCTGTGCATGCATGAACAGCGACGGCTCCCACAGCCTCCTCCTTCCCTTAATCTTCTCTAATTTATTTCCACTCCTGATGTGTCCTCAGCAGGGTTCTCTCCAAGACAATGGACAGAAAAGGAACAAAAAATGGGGCCACTGCTGTTTCACGAGAAAAACAAGAGACCTGGCTCTCAGGGGCTGAAATTTCAAAGCAGGAGGTAAAAATCGCAGAGTTTCAGAGTGTGTCCAAGAGACATGTCCAAGAGTACGTCCTGCATCCCTCGGGGTTTCCGAACCTCTCTGAGGTCTTGGCACCACGGCAGGGACAGCAGCAGACCCAGGGACATCAGTGGGGTGAGCTGAATAGCAAAGCCTCACTGCTGCTGTGATCATCCTTAGAGGGCCAACAGGCAAAGATAAATGATTAATATCTAAATGTTATCCTCAGTTAAAGCACAGAGCCTGCACTCCTGTGTAAGATCCTGGACCAATGCCTGGCAGAGGTAGTGGTGGAGCTGGCTGGGACACCCATGGCTTTAACTGGACAAGGGAAAGTTCTGCCAGGAAAGACAGGTATCCCATCCTTACCCAGCACATAATAAAATACCCTTTCCAAAGGTGTTCTGTGCCAGGCCAGGTGATTCTATGCCAGGGCATCAGCAGCCAGGAGCCTGCACAGGGCATGATGTCCCACCCAGGGGAGATGCTGTCCCCTGCTGCCACCCACTCCCCAGGGTAAGGAGAAAACAGGGTGGTTTTCTGCAGCTGAACTATGAAGTCATAAAAAAGCAAGCATGCTGTGTTAAAAGCAGCAGAAATCCCAGTGCTGCCTCTCTGGATGCATGCCCTGAGGTTAGCCAGAGGACAGAGATTAAAGGCTGTGGATGCGCACAGCCCAGAGCACGTTACAACGTTCCACTAAATCCCACTTTGAAAAGAACCTTGGAAATATTCCTAAATCTAAAGAGATTAAGCAAAAGACTGTAGTGAAGAACATTCACCCCTTGCTGGACTCCGTCCTCGTATTTTTTAACCAGAGAGGTAGCAACCACACAGTAAAAATTAGGAACACATGCAAAGGGACCAGTCAGGATTTTTAATGAGCTTCTAATTCCTAAGTCTGTACTTTTTCTTATGGAGGCTTCAAAATGTGCTGCCTATGGTTTAGGCTTTTTCCTGACAACTGGTGGATGTGCTCTGGGTCAGTTCTGTGGTGCAGCAGTGCCAGTGCTGCTGCTGAGCAGAGTGTGGGTGAGCTTCATTCCCAAACACAACCTGTCTGAAACCAATGGGATACCTATGATTAAGTGATTTTCCTCTTCAAAGGAAAGAATAGGGTATTCTAATCAAGTCAGTAAAGATCTGGAAACAAGACAGTTCTTATTTGATCCTAGAGGGTTTGACAGTGGCAGAAAGGGGATTTATCTGAAAATAATCCCCGCGAACAAATGGCAGAGGCAGAGAAGCAGCAGAAAATGAGCAGCCCATAGAACACTTCCCGAGCTGATGGCTGGGTTTTCTACAGCCCACACAGAAAAGCCTCAGTTTTCTGAACTGTTAAGTGAGAGTCCTGGAAAGTGGAGTGAAATCCAGAATGTCGTAAGACTGGAGATGGGCCCTAAGCCACAGAGGCAAACGCGTTGGACATTGTGAATTCATGTATCCAAAGGGCAAAGAGTTCTGCTACTCATCTTGAGTGTCATTCATTAACTGAATGGTCTACAAGCCACTGGAGTCACAAGGCAAACAGAAGGGGGAAAAAAATCTCAGCAAAAGAGTTTCTGCATGAAAATGAGTCCTTGATTAAGTGGTGGTAATTGAGTGGCAATTGTATGCAGGAATGTGCCAAGAGAGGGAAAAGGGCTGCTTGTCTGGCTTGGCATCCCTTTGAATTTTCAGAGCGTTAATGTGCTGCTTAAAACTTCCTGGAAAATATATTCTCAGGCCATGAAACACAAAGCCATTGCTGATTCAATGAACCTCCACAGTCTCAGGTAAGTAGAAAGGGAGGTTTGCCATTCATGTGCTCTCAGGTTCTCTGTAGGTAGACACTAATTTATTTCAGAATTTCTAGAAGCTGAGAGAACACAGCAGCTCAGGCTCTAGGCTAGTTCTATCCACTACCAAAATGAGCTAGCACTTTCCAACACCCAAAATCAGCAAGTCCGCAGGGTAAGCCAGAGGAAAATTAAATACAGTTCCTTAGGCTGGAAGTAGGTAATTCAGTTTCCTCCATTTGCCTTTCAAACTGAAGCAAGCCAAATGGAATTTGGTGCTTTAATTCTGAATAACGGCGTCCACACAAGAGTCGAGGTACTCCAGTCCACTTCCACATCCAAGCTTATTGAATCACAGCCTTTTTCCTGAGCACCCTTTGACAACCAGGCTCCCAGGCCAATGGTTTTCAGCCACGCTGTCTCTCCCTTCATCCAGCTGAAGCTAGATCCAGATAAATATCTCCTTCTTCAAAGCTTTTTCTCCTTGTCCCTGTTTCTGGGCTTAGTGGGGACGCCAGCTGCTAACAGGCTATGGCGGAGCAACCCTGTGAGCAAGCTCCTTGGGTTTGTTTAACTAGGCCTTAGCTGCTGGTTGAAAGCTTCTCCTCCATAAAACCTCTGATTATTCTAAGAGCTTTACTAACAAGAGTCATAAATAAGGCAGATGGACTTTTGTCCTGGTAACCACAGTGCTGTCTGACCCTCCGAAGCCGCTCTGGTAGCAGGGACTCCTGAAAACTTCAGGAAAACAGTCCTTCATCTCACACGTGGAAGGTTGTAGAGCCCCAGTTTGGAAGATTAAGGACCCGATTTTGCCTTTTGTCAGATTTTTCACTCCTGCAAATTCCATCTCCGTGACCCCAGGAGGACACGGGTACAAATGTGACCTCACAAACCCTGTGCAGGGGAAGCTGAGACCCAGAGCCACCATCTGCACCTCGCAATACACATCTGCAGCCTTGGCTGCCCAGCGCCTGGCTCGTGAACAACATGGGGAGGGACGGGGATGCTGGGACACATCCTGCATTCAAGAGCAGGAAAAAAAAATGTGGAATTTAAGCCAAGATTGAAGCAAATGGCTCAGAAACAGAGAAATATTTCAAGGACTGGAAGCTATCCATCCTCTGAATTCTTCAGCAAATCTCCCGCAGCCTGTGTTTTGTACAGAGGAGAGGCCTTGGGGTTATTTTTAGAATATATAGCTTTATCGCTGAAAAATATGTAGGGAACAACCGTTAGCAGCTTGCAATTATCCCAAACTATCATTTGAAAAAAAAAAACACGGTGAAGTGTGAAAGGCCCATATGGCAGGGATGACAAAGAGGAACGACAAAAGCGCAGGAGCCATTAATATGGAATAGTCACAGCGATGTATTCGGGCACAGGAACAATGCTGACAGAAATTTGGGAGGTATCCACAAATCCCACCAAAATCTGACGGATTGGTTTTCTGCTTTGTTGTTAAAATCACCATTTTTAGCACCAATTCAGAAGCCAAGGGCAGTGCTGTTCCCTTCCCATTCCCTGGATTTGCTGCTGCAGTCACACTGAAAAACCCCAGAGACGACCACCACGATGATACTCTAATTCCCATCAGTGCTAAATACGGGAATTAATATCTATTTTCATCATCAGCAAAAAAAAAAAAAAAAATCCTCTTTATTTGCAACTCAGAGCACCCAACACATTTATGACTTCTTTAAACCTTGAGGTTTGAAATCCCATTTGCAGAGGGACGTAAGTGTGGGAGGTGATGGTGGTTTTTACATCTGGAAGCAGAGAACGAGCACGGTCCCCAGAAATTAAGAGCTCGCTCCACCTCAACGGTGCCAGCTGGACCACAGCATGCCCAGCCCCACATCTGTCATGGCCGCCGCGTGGGAGAGGTAAGAAGAGCGTGGCCAACGCTCCGAGGCGGCCGCTGTGGCCAATCGCCGGGCAGAAGGACAGGCAGCGACCAATCGGCAGCCGTCTCCTGTCCTTTCCCCGCCTCCCGGCTCCTCGTCCACCACTGAGAGCCGTTGTTTAGGCGGTTGGTGGGGCAGGCCAGAGACAGCCAGGCCACGCCCACAAGCCCTCGCGCCATTGGAGCGTTGGGGTGGATCCCGCCCCCGGCTGCCGCGCAGCCAAGGAGAGCGCGCCGAGGCGTGTCCGTTGGGGGAGGGGGGAAGAAGTCTATAAAGGGTCCCTCGCGGCTGGCGGGAACGGGTAAAATGGCGGAATAGCCGCGCGCTGGCGTGGTTTGCGCTCTCCGTGCCGCGTCCCCTGGTAGGAGGCGGGTGGATCCCAGCGCCGCAGCGGGCCGCGGTGCGAGGCGGAGCGGGGAGGAGGAGGGGAAGGAGGAGGGCAGCGTCCCCGCCGCCGCAGCAGCCGCCATGCCCAACATCAAGATCTTCAGCGGGAGCTCGCACCAGGACCTGTCGCAGAAGATCGCCGACCGCCTCGGCCTGGAGCTGGGCAAGGTGGTGACCAAGAAGTTCAGCAACCAGGAGACATGGTGAGGCGGGGCCGGGGCCGCACTACCGCTCCCAGCGTGCCGCGCGTCGCCGCCGGGCTGGGTACAGCTCAGCAGCCGCGCGGGGGCTGCTGGGACATGTAGTGCGGGGCGGGTCGCGGCCTGGGAGCCGAGCGCGGGGCACTCGCGTCGCCTCACGCCTGGGCCAGGGCCGCCCTGGGGCAGCGGGGCCGTCCTGCAGCCTCACCCTGAGGGGGCGAAGCGCGGGGCGAGGCCGCCTCCGCGGGGCCTCAGAGCGCGCACTGCCCCTCGGGTCCGCCGCCTCGCGCGGGCTGAGGAGAGCTCGGGCGGGGCCGGCGTTCGGCGCAGGTGTGCGGGGTGGGGGGGGGCACCTCCCGCAGCCCCGGGCTGTGCGCAGGGTGAGGGGAAACGCTGCGTTCCCACTGCGTGGTGTCATCGGGCAGCTGTGGGGTCCCCGTGTGGGTCCCAGCGGTGCCAGCTCTGTTCTCGTGGCTCTCCCGCTGCCCATCCCCGCAGCTCTGTGTAAGCCGTGAGGCGGATGTTAATTAATTTGCTTATTTACCTTGACAAACATGTGGCACAGGCTTCATTCAGGTGCTCGCAGGAAGGTCCTGTGCTGAGCAAAGCCCTCCATGAGGGACTGTGTGAGAGGTGTGTGCTGGGGGGGGATGCAGCAGCGAGGCCTTCAGCCCCGTGGTCAGCAGAAAGGGAAGGAGGAGACACTAAAGGAGTCCAAGGAAGGATCTGCCCTCAGGTGCTCTTAGAACAAAGCCCTTAGGAGTGTGTTGGGTAATCACCTGCCTGATTGCTGCTGGGGTTTGTGTGACAGCTGCAGGGCGAGGAGCATCCCCAGCACTGCAGGAAGCTGGGCGAGGGTTTGGCCTCCCCGGGGTGACTCCTGCTTCCTTCCAGATCTGTGGTTTCTCTGAACGTAACTGTTGCAGCGCTCAGCAGCGAATCTGTTCCTTCAGCAGACCTCAGACAGCGTTTCCCTGCAGAACCCCAAACCTGAGACGGCCGCCTGCTTTCCAGCTCTGCCTCGGGCGCAGGTGTCTCGGCACACGCGCTGGTCTGCTGCTGGCAAACAGGACCTTTGGCTTGTGTTCAGTGCCTTCATCAGCAGGGATTAGTGTGCATTACAGCCAGGAGGAAATTAACCCCAAAAGCTTTTCCAGAGTGAGAAGCTGGAGGGCTTCTCTGTTCAAGGCGGTGAATAGCTGCTATGACTCTAAATCTAATAATCTGCTGCAGCATGGCTTCTGTGAGGAGCTTGGCTTGGCTTTCCCTGCTGACTGGCCCTCATCCCTGCTGCCTTTATACACAGCTGCCTCTAACAGAGCTGGTTGGACTTCCGTGATTCAGGGGGACGATTGTTGGAGGGTGTTTACGTGCTCGGCTTGAGGTTGAAAGGACAGGCTGAGCGCTTTTAGCCTTGTTGAAGCATTAAATGTGAGCAGCGAGCGATACGAGAGAGCTCCTGAGCAAACAAGCAGCCATGGCCGTGCTGAGCACCCTTGGTTACCTGACAGTGTCACCCACAGACCCTTGGGAACACAGCCTCATGGTCGCTCTGCAGACCTACGTAATGGCTGCAGGTTTTTTTTGGTATTTGGATGCAACTCTTCTTTCCCCATCTGTTCCCAGTGTGGAAATAGGCGAGAGCGTACGTGGGGAGGATGTCTACATTGTGCAGAGTGGCTGTGGTGAGATCAATGACAATCTGATGGAGCTCCTTATCATGATAAATGCCTGTAAGATTGCCTCAGCCAGCAGAGTCACAGCTGTCATACCCTGCTTCCCCTACGCTCGGCAGGACAAAAAGGACAAGGTAAGGGATTCAAGAGAGGGCTCTGCTGGGGAGATGTGTGCATGCCTTGAGAGGCCTGCCAGGGTTGAGATGAAATTGAATATGCAGGAGATAAAATGTAATTTAACTTAAACCTGAGGGCATTGCACTGCAGATTAATCTTCGCAAAGGTGTGCTTGAAAATACACCGGCCTGTAATCACCAACTGATGAAAAGATGCAATGTTAATGAGTCCTGCTTTTAGTAACTGCTTGTGATTCATTGCCTAGAGGTGGGAGACTAACATCTTGATGAGGGAGTTAAACTTGTCTTAAATACTGCTTGTTTTTTTTTTTTCTCCTGTACCAGAGCCGAGCCCCCATCTCTGCCAAGCTGGTTGCAAACATGCTGTCTGTGGCAGGTGCAGATCACATAATCACGATGGACCTGCATGCATCTCAGATTCAGGTAGGAGCTGGACTCAGGGAAGCTCTTATCTGCTCCCATCTGAGCCTGTTTACTGCCTTGCAGGCTTTCTAGTGGTCTGCTTTTTTTAGATACAGCAACAGTCAGCACTTAGGAACACGAGACTGGAAGGGAGTTGTGGGGTCAGAAGGGGGTGGGGAGGTGGGCAGCAGGTTCATCTGTAAATAAAACTGTAGCTGCTCTCAATCAGACCAAGCATAACGAGCCCTGTACAAATGAATGTTGGGTTCGTAAATGATCTGTGCGAGTTTGTTGCCATACAGGGCCACTGTGTATTCCTAACTGGTCCTTTGGGAAATTGGAGATGTCTAGAGTGTTTGTAAATAGCAAGCAGAGCTTCCTGATGCTGAAATGTCAGGGGGAAGCGAGCAGTGCTGTTTGACACGGTAAGTGACAGTGCTGCTGCCAGTGCTGTCACCAGGCTGCTGGTGGACTGAATGTTAGGGGTTTTCCTGGAAACAGCTGGTCTCAACTGGGCAGCAGAAATCTTGACCAGGGCTTGCCATGAAACCTCAAGAGTATATATACCAGGGAGAAGAGGGACAGCAAGCTGTTAAACTGTTAGTCTTGCATCTTTCCACCTTGAACCAGCTCTGAGACCAAGAAACCAGCCTGCAGCTGGGACAGGTGTAGCGTATTTATTGTGTTGCTGCAAGCATTTTGAAGCCAGAGGAGTCAGATATCTGCTGCCTGGTGAAGCAGGTGGACATGTCATTCTAACAGTTGAAAATGCAGCCATTCACACTTTGGTATAGATTCTAGTGTAATTTACCCAAAAATGCTGTGTCTGAGATGGCAAATATGGGGGTGCAGCTGAGATCTGCAGAAAGATCACAGAGCCCAGCGTGGTGTTACTCTTCCCTAAGAGGCTTGGAGCAGTGATGTCTGCCACAGGGGTCACCTTTCAACAGCAGTAATGATGAGGTTCATTGGAATGATTGGTTTTGTGTAGATGGTTGTCCAGCATCTGGCTGATACCGGCCTGGTTCTTAGAGGTGTGGTGTTGCTGAACCCAGAAGGAATGGTGCTAGGAAGGATCTGCTACCCCTGTGCCTTGAACCTAAGGCTTGTTTTGTCAGGCACTCCTCCCCACTCCTACCCATTGCTCCCTGTCCAGGATTAACTTACTGGCTTTTAGTGACCTTTGAGGTTTACCTGAAGGAGTCTGCTGGCTCAATCTAGAATTATGCAACCAAGTGCAATGGGGTTTGATGTTGGATTTCTGTACCACTTAGGATAGAACTGGTTCCGAGCTGTAAAAGTGTCCAATGTTAAGTGTTATTTATGCTGCTAAACTGGTTCCAGTCTTATTACTGTTCTGTATAACCCTAAGGCTACTGCTGTTCCATTAAGGGAAGCGGAAAGGAAAGCTGGAAATGCTGTGGGAAGGCGGTGGCTGCGTGCCTGATAATATAGAAATCTTCTTCCAACTGGTTTTGGAATGTGACCTTCAGCTACATCTGTTCCTGTCATCTTTCTTGCAGGGTTTCTTTGATATCCCTGTTGATAACTTGTACGCTGAGCCTGCTGTGCTGAAATGGATCAAAGAGAACATTCCCGAGTGGAAGAACTGCACCATCGTTTCGCCAGATGCTGGTGGAGCCAAGAGGTAAGCTGTCAGAGCAAGCTGAGGTGGTTCTTCACCCACCTCAATTCCTGAGACTGCTAGGAGCTAGCTGTGACCTTATTCTCTAGATGTGTTCCCTCTCTGCCAGCCTACAGCAGCTGGGTAGGAACGATCAAATGCTCCTCCTGGGGAATATTTAGAAGGTTTCTTGGGCTGCATGGAGAATTAAATAGCTTCTAGAATCACAGCTGCATAGGTAGGAATTGGGCAATTACTGCATTTCATGGCTTAAAGCTGATTTTTGTAGGAAAGGAATTATGCAGGTTAAAGGAGGGCCTCACAGAGCTCATACTGCTTTGCCAAGGCAGGGTTACCCCTGCTGCTTAATGATGCATTTTCATCTAGCCTGTTCTCTCTGTGGTATTCAGTCTACTGAGGCATTTTCTTGCCTTATTAGTCTTCATTTGAATTGCTTGCTGTGAATTCAGTCTGCTCCTACTCTTCCTCTTCCCTGAGAGCAAAGACGATAGACGATTTCTTTCGTAAGAGCAGCAGCATGTGTTACAGCACATCCCTGCTTTGACAGTCTGACAATCTCCCATCTTTCTGCAGATGACACACCAGTTTGTGGGCAATTTGGAATGGTGTCAGATTAGGCAGAAACTAGGCTGATCCTTGATGCTTCTATGTAGTGGTTGCGTGCAAGCAGCAAAGTAAAGCAGTTGTATTCTTGAATGCAGGAGACTGTTAGACCAAAGTGATGTGCTGACCTGAGTCACATGCTTTGGAGTGATTTGAGCTGTTACAAACAGCTGTTACAGCTATTGCTGTAATCAGTGCATGCCTTCCTGTAGCTTTGTTGTGGCCCGTGCATCAGAGAAGACCTTTTGTATATTCAACTGCTTGTTGCATAATGCAGTCAGTGAACTGCCAAGTCAGCCAGCTGTCATCTGACTTCTAAAAAGACCTCTTCAAAACCTCCTTAAGCTGAAAAGTGTTGGTCTTGGACATCATGGTCTTTTATGGAGATACTGCAAACTAAAATACCTTGGTAAACAGTTGAACAATCTTGCATAGGACTCCCAGGATGAGGATTCTGACTCTAGGAGCCTGCTCATCACAAGTGTAGAATTTCTTAGGGCCAGGTGTATTTTGTTCCTTCTCACAGCTCGCCAAGCTTTCTGGTTGCTTGAGGTTCGCCAAACTTGCTCGTTTGTTTTGAGCTTTAGATGTAAGTTAATTTGCAGTGGTCAGAATGAAGACTGTCTTGCTAGTTGCTGTTGTCACGAGAGATTAGATCTAAGGTTTCAGTTTAAGTGCTGAAAAAGAAGCTAAGGTGGCAATGTCTTCTATGAGTTGCTTGGAAGCAGTTAACAGATGTGATGACAGCTTCTTGTACTATGATCTTAGTGTCTTTCTGTTTTAGAAGAGATTTGACTGTAGCTACTGCGTGGAGTTAAGTGTGGTTTGGGAACTGTTCTCTCTTCAGAGTGACCTCCATTGCAGATCGATTGAATGTAGACTTCGCCCTCATTCACAAGGAGCGCAAGAAGGCCAACGAGGTGGATCGCATGGTGCTGGTGGGGGATGTGAAGGACAGGGTGGCCATTCTGGTCGATGACATGGCAGACACGTGTGGCACCATCTGTCATGCTGCAGACAAGTGAGTATGGCTGGCTGATGCCTTCCTAAATTAAAAAAAAAACCTATTGCTAATGAATTAGTTTATTTGGGTGTGAAGTTTCACAAGATAACGCAGTGTATTGTTTATCTATCTCGTAATACAAAATAAAAAGTGAGGCTAAACTTCTTACTGTATAAATAGCTCCTTGTTCATGTGAAAGCAGTTTGTACTGAAGGTGTGGCTAGTGGCTGTTGCTCTTGATGGTAAGTTTAGTGATGTTTAACATCTCACTCTGGAGTTTAATAGTAGGTAATATGCCATCACTATCTTTGATATAATTAAATGCTGTCTCAGTCATCAACATAATGTCATGCATCTGAATTTCTAGTAGCAGTAAACCTTTCAAGCTTTGTTGTCAGCTATCTACACTACAAAAGCCAGCACTTGGTCATAGCTGCCACCTTGTGTTGGCAGAAGTCACAGAGGTGGATTTATGTGGTGTAGTCCAAACACCCCAGAACTGATAAGTATTTTTTTAATGTGTTGTTTGTTTGGCGTGGATTTTATGGTACTTGTTAAACTGTTTTCTTCTCCACATCATGGTGGCTTGCCTCTTACCCTGCACCCATGTCATTTCAATACTGCTTATTAATTTCTCATCCTTCTCTTCCCCCTGCCCTGCTCGTAGGCTTGTGTCAGCTGGAGCCACCAAAGTTTATGCCATCTTAACTCATGGGATCTTCTCTGGACCGGCAATTTCTCGGATCAACAATGCCTGTTTTGAGGCAGTTGTAGTCACAAACACAATACCCCAGGAGGACAAGATGAAGCAGTGCCCTAAAATCCAGGTGAGCATCTCCTTTTTCTTCTGGTACTCCTTGGGGATGGTAGCACTTGTCTGTCTCCCTTTTGGTGGGGAAAACTCTATAATACTGTCTAGTGTTTCCAGCAGTGTTACCAGGCTGTAGTTTCATTGGTACTGGATTCAGTGCTGCTCAGTCCTCGTGTTCCAGTTGCTGTGGGTTAGCAGACCCATTACACCAATAAATACACCTGCTTATCCAGATAGTCCTAAATGTTTAAGTGATTTTTTTCAGTGCTTGTCTTACCTAGATCAGATCACTGATTGAATGGGGGGGCTTGATATAAGCAAGCAGTTCTCACTCCAAAGTGTACAGAAACGTGCTAATGACATGCAGTACTCAGGCAGAAAGAAGTAGGTAGGAATTTCTGAAGCTAGTAATGATGCAAACTTCAGTTGTGAAACCATCACTCACCACAGTAGGAAGGTGCAAGCCTTATTTTCCCACAAAGCAAAGGTCAGAACAAGTTGTCTGGAAGGATTTCTGCTCTCTGTGGGAAAAGCTCATCTTTTGCCTTTCCTGAGGACCTTGTAAGATCAGAGGAGCTACAGAGTTCATAACATCAAGTGCAAAAAAACATGATTTGAAAGGATGTGACTGCTTTAAAAGTTGTCTTGTATTTTTCAAGCCTATAAACAACCCTTTAAGCACATTTCTTTATCCACTTCCCTTTTGTAACAAGACCTTTAGGGAAAAAAAAAAGTATGGGGAAACAATGTCTGATGTCTGATTGCAACAGCTAAAAGTGACCTGAAGAGGGAGCTGAGTCTCACTGCATGTGTGTGTTGTGCTGATTTGACTAAGAGCAGGTGACACAGCTCCACAGTACGGTGTTCAGATTCTTATTAAAGATAAACAAGAACACTTTGCCATCCAGCTGTCTGAAAGCAGACAGCTCATCTCTTTACGCTCATTTTGTGTCTTAGGTTTTCTATTTAGGAAAAGGACTGTGGAATTTTGTTTCTGCAGCTGGGTCTAACTTTCCTGCCAGAAAAAAAACAGCTGTAGAACTTGAGGATTTTCTGTGTTAACAGACAGTTGAGAGCTGCAGCTATACCTGAGCATTCAGGCATTGATAGGTTCATCAGAAGCCTGAGGTACTGCCATAGCACAATCAAGGGCATCCTAAAAGCTGACTTCATGGCCCAGATATATAGGACAAAGGTATTTGGAGAATTTTGGGGAATTTACCACATATTCTGCAATGTAAATGGCACTGCTAAGGCTCAGCTACTGCTTCATTGTAAGTGCAGCAGGCTGCCCAGTACTGGGGTTTTGGTGAAAAGCTCAACTGGTTGGATCTGCAGTGAACTTGAAGCTGGTTTTTTGGAAGCAGGTGATAAGCTGATTGCCGTCTGCTGTTGGGTTGCATTTTTTCAGCACTAACTTGTGAATGATATTCCTGCAGCTGAAACATCAGGCATCTTTTAGATGTGCTCAACTTCTCTATAAGCTCCACACTAGCAGTTAACAGAGGCAAAATGGTAAGCAGGTAATCAGTGTGTAAATAGCTGTAACCAAAGGTTGCAGGGGAGTGGTCTTGCAGGATCTCTTACATGTCACTCTTTTATGCTAACGTGGTGTTCAGCGTTGGGAAACTGTAAGAGTTGTTTCAAGTCCCATGTTCTATCTGCTTCTGTAGCTCTTAAGTTTTTTCTCTTCCTTTTTAAGAGGCAAACTGTCCAGAAAAAAGAACATGTTAAACATAAATTTCACTTAATTCATGCACCATGAATATGACTGCATTATATTGAAATGCGTTAAGATGCTGGGTTCTGAGCTGGAGTTTGAGCCTTGGATTTTTTTTCCCTTCTGTAACTGGTTTACACCACCAGGTGGAGCCAGCACAGTGACTTGGAACTGAACTGGAGCACTGTGGCTTCATCTTTGGTAGAAACTTGTAGTGGCAATGATAAAGCCTCATCGCTCAAGGGAGGAGATCTGATCTTGATGTAGACTCCTTGAACTTCTCTGCCACCTGCAGAGTGAATAAGACAGTCCTGGGGCAAATGGAATAGGGTAGAAGGTGTTTAGGGAGTCTCAGCAGAGAAAGGCAACAGTATCTGTCATCCTGAGAAAGACAAACAGTGAAGCATTTATTGTGGTACTATCTGCACAGTATCTTCAGAGTGATAGAGAACTAAATCCCTATTTTGATTAGAACTAATTTGTCTTCATCTGACATGTTACAAATTCAGAGTAGTGAGTTTGCTCTTGAATTTCTTCTTGACTTAGTGACCTTTCTCACATGCTCCATGTGTCTTTCTTTCCCCTCCAGGTGATTGACATCTCAATGATCCTTGCAGAGGCCATCAGGAGGACTCATAATGGGGAATCTGTCTCCTACCTATTCAGCCACGTCCCTTTATAACAACAGATGCCAGCTTCTGCTTGTATGGCTTTTTTTTTTTTTTTTTAAACCAAAAGTTGTTCAGCTTGTTGTAAAGTCCAGTAGAAGACTCTGCTTGTTCCAGTGCAGTTCTCCACAGCTCCTCCTGCTTTAAGTCAGGCTTACTGGCTCTGACCCCAACACTGGGAGGCTAGGGGGGGAAATCTCATCTCTGTAACACTCCCACCTCCACCAGCAACCCTGTGCATTGGGGCTCGTCAGTAGTATTGGCTCAATACTGCAGATCTGTGGAGAGCAGGACTGACACATGGCTTTTGCCACAATTATTTTTGGAGGGGGGGTGGGAGAGGGTTTGTCTGTGGGCAGGGTTAGATGATCTGATGTGCTCACCCTGAGTTGTTTGGAAAGTAGATCTCCCTAGGACACACTGGTCTGGATCTACGAGAGCCCAAGAGACTGCTGACTGTCTTACTGCTCTGCACCTGACAGAAACCCTTGAAGAGGGATGAGGACGGTTTATATCTTGGCCAAGCTTGACCATAGGTGAAGCCCTGGGGATACCTAGGAGGTGTTTCACACATGGGAGTGGTGGTTCTGCTACAGCTTCCTCCTATGAAAGGAGATTGGTGTAGCTGGCAAATGAATTCACCTTAATTACTGAAGAAATGTCCTTTAACATGCTACAAAACAAAATGCTGAGAGAACGGTCTGCAGTACTGCCTTGCTGCGTTAACTTAGTGGTGAAAGGTGCACCTTGGACAAATACTCTTCTCTCTCTTTTTTTGTGGAGGACACTTGGTGGTTGTGGGCTTTAGTTTTTAGGGTAGGCTAAAACCAGTTCTTCAATTTCACAAGTTTCTGTTAGCCTTGCTAGTGACTAGAGGACTGCTGTGTACTATAGCTGCACCTTGATGTGCTGTGCAAATGTACCTTGATCCTTTTTTACCAGTACAGAGTAAGCTGAGCCTCTCTACCCTGCAGAAGCTTGGTTGTTGCATTTAGCAAGTGCCTGCTTAGATGCTGGAGTGACCTGATAGGCAGCAGCCACAGGCTCTGATTGCCTGCAGTCCTCTTGTTCTGCAAGTTACTGACATCTTGGTTGCTTGTCCTGATCACTCTCTCCCTTGCCTTCAATGTGATGCTCTTTGTAAAAGATTTTAAGCCAGTCAAAAGGGGAGACTGCAGGACTACAGAGCCTGAAGAAGCCTTTGGAGTGAGTCTGCTGCTGCTGGGAGCTTATGGCAATAGGGTGGAGAGGCTTTTGTGATCCATAGTACTGGGAAAACTGCAGATCTAAAACCAATCTGACAGGCAGCAAAGTGCCTGGAAGAAAAATACCAAAACTAGAGTTGGCTGAGGCTCTTGGATGTAAAATAAGTATCATTTAAAACTTGAATGCATAGTAACTGTACCAGACAATCTTAAAGTAAACTGTTAAGTCTCTCCTGGACTCCTACGGCGTTATAGACCAAGCTGGTTTCTGCTCTGATTTTTATAAGCACTCCTCTTTGATTCCTCTGTGAGATGGGGAAGGGAAAAGGGAAAAGAAGGAACTTGAAATTACTTGCTAGGGTAACTAGCATGGCATTGAGAGGCTGGGGTATAAGTGAAACTAACTGAAAAAGGTGGTTGAGATCTAGGGAAGTACTTCTTTAGTTGTGCCTTTTAATGAAAACTTCTCCCCTCTCCCTCCCTAGACTTCCTGTCCTGTGGCAGTTAATACTTCTATTACAGTGTATGGTTTTTCTTTTGTATAAGAATTGGTGTTTGTCTGGAAACTGTGTCCCTTGCTTCTTTGCTTTGCATCCTGCACTGAGCTCTACTGAGTGATTCCTGCCTCCTGCTTTGGAGCCCCTGCTGCCACGCTGCCAACGCCTCGAGAGCCAAGAGCCAGGACGTCAGAGCAGCAGTGTGAGGATTTTCAGCAGCATTTGTGTTTAAACGTGAGACCTGATGAAGGAATTAAACTTTTTATTTAAAAAAATGTATAGCCTCTGCCTATAAACGCTTCTAAAAAACCCTACAAAAATCACTTGCATCTTCTGGGTTAGGTCTCTTGCAAGGTAGATGATGGAGTAATGTGATTTGGAGGGGACCTTGGCAGGTCATCTGCTCTAACAGCAGGGCTGGCTGTGAGGTTCTGCTTTGCTGTGCTCACACTGCATGGGAGAAAATGCTTAGGACTGAGCTGCTGCTGCTGCTGGGAGCAGTGAATTTGTCTGCATCTGATTCCACAGACTTAGTCTGTGGTAGTGCAGTTTCTCTTGTAGTGTTCAGTGATGAATCTCTGCAGGTCTGTTCGCATTGATGCTCAGCTGGGGTAAAACCTGAATAGTTCAGCAAGCGTGAGGGAAGAATTTTAAGTATCTTGCACAAAGCTAATGATTTGAGACAGCAGGGCTGTCACGAGAGGCGCTTCTGTACCTAAACCTTGATCCTTACTGCATATTGTAGACCCAGAAAGTACAAACGAAGTTGGAAGGATGAGATGGCAGCTCTGGAGAAAGGTCCCTGACCTCTAAACGGTCTTTGGGCCTTAGACTGGGCCATTGCTTCAGGAGCTGTGGCCTCAGCTGGACTTCTGCTGAAGACCACTACTGTCATTCCTGTGTTAAAGTATTTTTAATGAATACCTGAATTGTGGATTAAAGCTTCTTCCTTTTAAAAAAAAATATATATTTTTTCAAATTGTTAGCCCGGCTGACTTGAAGCGACCTCTGTGACACTGAAGTACCAGGTACTTTTGCCTTTCCTATGTGTGTGTAGGAGGATTAAAGCATTCTCCCTTTCCAAATGAGTCACAACCACAGCACCAGGCAGCTGTAGTAAGAGCATCCCTTCAGTGCAGGCTTGGCTGGGGGGAAACCAGCCTCTGCCTTGAGAAGGGCAGGGGGCTGAGCTCCTCCCTTGGTTTAGGGGTGCTGCAGTTCTCATCAGTTTGTCCAAGCAGGGTCAGCTCCAGCAGCATTGGCCGTGCTGTGAAGCACTGGTGCTGACTCGAGCTGGGGTTAAGGGTGTTCTCCTGTCCTGGGGTGCCCCCGGGGTAAATACAGAGCACGCAGAGCACTCTGGAGGTGCGTTGTGCAGCGTCTTCCCAGGGTTTCTTCACAGCTGCTCACGAAACACCATAGGGGAAGCACAGGCTGGGAGTGCCCCGAGCCACTGGGAGCTGGGCTGGCTACTGGTGCCTGCAGGCAGCAGGAGCTGCTGCTGGGAGCAGGATGAGGCATGCCTCTGTCCTCAGCGGCATCTCCTTCACCCTGCTGCAGCTGTAAGGAAGGTATCTCCTAGCCGAGGTGCTGCTGTGATCTGCAGGAAGGAGCAGCTTGCTTTGCTGCTGTTCAGGCAATGGGGAAGTAGGAGGGGTTAACAAAGCCCTTCTTCTCGAAACTGCTGCCTTGGCTAGCGCCAGCAGAAGTGAAATCCGTGGGAGGAATGAACTCGTGCCCTGCTGTAACGCTCAGCAGCCCCACTGCACTCAGCTCCCTCCCAGCAGGAAGCAGCGGGGCAGGAGGCTCAACCTGAGCCCGCTGTGCTCGGCCTCCTCCCCGGAGCAGGGGACGGAGCACTCCTGGGAGCAGCCTGCAGCGGCAGCTCGGAGCCTGCCCTGCCATGGCCGGCAGCTGCTGTGCTGCGGCTGCTTTCGCTCCCCCCCCACCCCTCTGTCGATGTCTCGGTTCCGTCGTTGTGAATTATTGAAAGCAGAAATACCGGAACGCACAGGGAACGAGCAGAGCGTGCCGTCAGGGAGGGCTCTGTGGCATTTGCCATGGAGAGAAGCTCCCGCTGGGATGGAGCTGAGCACGCTCATTGTGCAGGGTGGGCTCTGCGGGCTCCCTGCAGCCCCCACCCAAACCCGCAGCGCTGGGTTCGGGCTGTGGGGCTGTGCCTGGGGGCACCCAGTGCAGAAGCTGTGGAGTGGGCAGGGATGGGGCCGTGCCCTCGGTGGCTGCCGGGGACAAAAGGCGGAGCAGAGCCCCTTCGCATCCACAAAGGAGACCGCGCTGAGGTGTTGCTTCACTCCCCCCCGGGGTGAGAGTCACCGCCTCGCGTGCTGCTCCCCGGGGCTGCGCCTCACACCGCGCGAGGCCTCGGGTCTCCCTCAGCCCGAGGAGCTCTGTGTGTGTGTCTGTGTGTGTACGCGGGTGTGAGGAACGCGGCCCCGTGCACACTCACACACGCGCGCCCCCCCGCGCAGCGCCGCGCCCCGCCGCGGGACATCACGGGAGCGGTAGTTCTCCCAGCCCCCGCGGCGGCGGCTGCAGACAGCGGGGCGGACTACGCTTCCCATAGTGCTCAGCGGGCGACGGGCAGCCAATGGGCGCGCGGGATGGGCGGCGGCCGGGCTATATAAGGCGCCGCCCCACGCGGCGCGCTTCAGTCTCACCTGGGGGGCGCGGAGCAGAGCAGCACGGCGGAGCGGAGCGGGAGCGGAG
>WBMW01000439.1:0-38289 GCA_013396635.1 Penelope pileata
TATCTAGTCTAAGGATATAAATTACAGTTCTTATGTAAGAATCCTTGTGTCTAATGCCACGTATTTTCATTTGAAGTCAGCAGTATTCACCAGAGCTCTGAGCTGTCAAAACCAATAGGAGAGGCTCTGTTTAGGATATATCCTATCTGTTGAGAAACCCAGAGGAGGAGCTGGTGAAAAGTATATCAGCAATGTTATCATTTCTTTGTCCTCTGTAAGTGTCCTAAGAGGAGGCAGATTTTCAAGTATTGATGAAGTAGTGGCGGCACAGGAAATGCTAAGTGAGTACACAATGACAACATTCCATGGATAAAATGCACTAAAGATGCACTGACACCAGACAGGAGATGCTTACCTTTCTGTCATGAATTAGTTTAGAATCAAATCATATTAGGAATGGTTCTATCTGTAAGTAGTAAATTTGGGCAAGCACAAAGGTGGCAGAATTTTTGAATGAAACAATTACTTTTGGGAGTCAAAACTAATGGAAGTTCTTAGAAGATTTCAGGGTGGGCGTTAAAAAATGCTCTTAAAAAGCAGGAGGAGCTAAAATGGAAATGAAGATTTCTTGGAAAAAATATTAGGATACTGGTTTGAAACCTCGCTTGAGGGTAAAGGTGACCAACAAGCAAACAAGATATTAGACTAAACAGTGATACAGAGTTGTGGAGTATTTTATCTGATTTCTTCATTTAGTGTAGACTCTTAGAGTCACGGAGCTGCATGGAAATTTCAGGATCTCATTCAATCCCACTTTGAACGCGTAGAATATTTCTTATATTTCCATACCACTCCAAACAAAGGTTTGGCCTTTGTCCATTCTTTAAGATCTGTGTGAAGTGTCCACAGCCTTTCATAGTAATCTTTTTCTTCTTTGAAGTCTGTGAGATGTCACACGTTCTCTGTCGTAGTTCTTTGTGCTCTACAGCCCTACAGCATTCTGCCTTATAAGGTATTTTTTTCTGTTCTCTGGATTCTGTCCTAACTCATAGCTTTCTGAAAATCAGGTTCCTAAAACTGGGTATCATCCTGCACAGTAGGAACAGTAGGAATTCTATTTTCACACACTGTTTAAGCTAACAAAAAAATTCAAATTTGTTTGCATGTTTTATAGCTTGTGATCTGTTTTTTTTTTTTTTTTTTTGTCAAGCGTACTTGGATAGAGACAGATGTTAATTAGTTTTTGTTCCATAGTAATAAGTTAATATTTGTGTAGGGAGGAGCATGAAGGGTAAATATTTATTATATTCACTGGTCTTCTTTTTACAGGTTTTTCAGCTGACTGCACATTGAAGTTTGAAAATCTGTGTTTGTCATTTAGTTTTGTGAAATTGCTGTAAATCTGCTTTTAAAGGATCTGTCACAGCTTCCAAATGAATATTTCACCATTAGAACAACATTTCTAAAACTAGGTGTGATGAGCATCAAAGTTCGTATTAATAACAAAATAATCTTATCGTTTATTTTTCATGGTTTTGTAGGAATTAAAGGAAGACAATCAAGTGTTGCTAGAAACAAAGACAATGTTGGAAGATCAGCTGAAGGGGATGCGATCCCGTTCTGATAAATTACATGAGTTGGAAAAAGAGAATCTACAGTTAAAAGCTAAACTGCATGATATGGAGACGGTAAGTGTAAATGGAGGATGAAAAAACCTACTGCTACGCTGAATTTTATTTGCATTTTTAATAAAAGATGATCTTCCTGTCAAAATGGTGTGGGAGAAGAGGAAGGTATGTCCTCATTTACGAATGTTTTTCCGATAGAATTTCCTACAGTAGTCCCGATTCTGCCTAGGGAAATAAAAATTGCAAAAGACAGTACTTTTCATAAATGTTAAATCAGCTTAGAAGATGATGATGGTAAGATGTAAGATGCACGGAGACTCATTAGTAAGAGGTTAGGATCAGATTTTTTTGGATGAGAAGGTGATGTGTTGTCACTTAGATGAATAGATTGTTCACGTTTTCAATTCTAGCAATAAAGCAACATTTTTCAAAACATTTTTCCCAAAATAGTTTTTGTTTCCAGTAAATAAAGTACAGAATCACGATTTGCCTGTCTTGCAGGTTTTGTTTGTTTGTTTTAAGTTTTCCTTAAGGGGCGAGAGTTGTTTACCTTCTCTCAAAATTTTCAGAAAACGAAAGTGAATCATAGCTGCAATTTATTCCTGCAAAAATAGAATGTGTTGGGAGAGGGACTTACAAAGAGTCAGGTGAGACTCTTTCATCATGGACCCATTCGTGTTAGAGCTTTTTGTATTAAAGTAGTCTTCTAATAGAGAACCAAGTTTGATTTTCTCTAGGCTGTGTCCTGTCGTTTATTGTGTGTGCCACCAAGCTGTGCTTATTTTGTTTATTTCCTTTCCTGATATTTTGAGAGAAATGAACTTTGAAAAAGAATTAATTGGGTAATTGCCATAGGTTTTGCTGTAAAGAGATTCTTCTCTGCATATTTTTCTTTGCTGGTTGTCACAATTCTGCTCTAGGTCCTCCATAATTTTGTCTGTTCCTCCCTGTCACACTGTGCATTAGCAAATCAGAAAATGCACTTTGCGTTTCTCTGCATACTTGATAGTAAATAATTTTGTGCGTGTTGAGACATAACTTTTTCTAAAGTTCCATGTGAAATAATTTTTAAGGAACGTGATATGGACAGAAAGAAGATTGAGGAACTTATGGAGGAAAATATGGCTCTAGAAATAGCTCAGAAACAAAGTATGGATGAGTCACTGCACCTGGGATGGGAACTCGAACAGATAAGCAGGACTACTGAGCTTTCTGAAGGTAAATGTAGTAATATTTGCAAACTGATGAAAAGAGAAAAATGAAAGCTTGGAAGTGGGAGTAGTATTAGCAGATTACAGCTCCTGATCCTGATTTTGTTGTTGTTGTTTGAGTAAAAAAAAAAAATCAGTCGTCTGCATGCATGCAGATGCACCCAATATTATAAAGGGTGTAAAACCCATAAATACCTGGGAGTTAAGTTAGGTTGGCATTCAAGCATCTGTACTCTGTAGCACAGATTCGGAGTCTGCTTGCTTTGTTGCTCTCAAAGTTAAGAAAGATTATTTATTTTTTTTAATGTTTTCTCAGTAATTGTTTGCAGAAATGGCTGCAGCAAAAATATTGATCCATCTGGGATAGAATACGTGGTCACGTACTGGATCCCATACAAAGAATTTGAGGAAATGTGGGGGAGAGATCCTCAGTTGCAGGAAATCTGTCATGATTAGGAACTGTGGAATGTGTAGGGCATTTATGCATCTGTAGTGTTATCTGCTGAGTAAGGATAATGAGTCATTGATCCTAACAAGCTCTATTCAACGTGAAGGCATTAGGAAATCACCATAAGCTTCTAAAACCGTTAAATCTCAAAAATGCAAGGTCTGTCCTTGCATGACTCCAGGTAATGATAGGTTATAATTATTTTTTTTAATGGTGTTTTTCTATTACAGTGCCACAGAAATCACTTGGTCTTGAAGTAAATGAACTGACGTCAAGCAGATTACTGAAGTTGGAAAAGGAAAACCAAAGTTTGCTGAAAACAGTGGAAGAATTACAAAATGCAGTGGGTTCTGTAGAAGGCAAAAGTTCAAGGATTCTGAAAATGGAAAAAGAAAACCAAAGACTTAGCCAAAAGGTAGTCACCAGTGCGTTTGAGTTGTGTAGGAGTTGCCTAATATTGCTTGCTGTTTCCTTTCTAAGGCATAATTTTATAAATTGTCATTGTTTTGGCTGAGGTTAATATTACTAGCATCTAGATATATATGTGTGTGTATATATATATATATACATACATGAAAACTGGAAAAAAAATAGGGACTAATTACAGTGGAGTGAAATGTCTAAAATTCCTGGAATAGCTGTGTCACACATTGGAGAGATTATTGTTGAAGACAGAAGAGGAGGTAATTGGGGAGGTGGGGAGAGAGAAGTTTTGGGGGAAAAAAAAAAAAGAATAAAGAATCCCCTCTTTATTTCATACTTCGATATTTTTTCTGATTTCTTAAAAATATGCTGTTTTTTGCAGCAGCCTGTTTTGATGCGTTGGGATTTTACACAGTACAAGACAGACAGTTGAGAGGGTACAGAAGGAGCAGGTCTAAGAAACAAGCAGGAGTGGGTCCTTGTCGTTGTCTGACACCATTCTTACCACTTGGGATGTCTGCCAATCTGTCCTTTTCCTCACTTGACTCTGAAAACATTGTTCTGAATTGTAGTGACTTCAGAAAAATGTGTGAAGCTGAACAAAATGTTTGATGTGGATCTTCTATACATAGTCTTTCTGTCTGGAAATGCTTTTTCTTAAAATGAACTGTTAGTACAGAATCTGACAAATACGAGGTAGACACAGGGACCGCATGCACTCTGCTCCTGGTGCCCAGTTGGCAGACAGAGCTGTGGAGCCAGTTGGGCAGGCCATGGATAAATTTGGTTCCCAGACGGTGTCTGACTGTGTTCCTGCTGAGATGGTGGAGCCAGTTACTTCTCCTTTTCAAAGTGCCAATATCCTCATAGAAGGAGCATTGCTCTGTTAAATAAGATAATGATAATTTCAGAGGGAGAAGGAAAGCAGAAGACTGGTCAAACATTAGTGTTCTCATCCTAAGTATTTAATTCAAGTTTTGACCTAATTGATTTCATGTTTCTTGCCCATTTCCAACCACTACATTACTTTGTGGAATAACAAATTCTGTTCTACCATCTTCTGTGATTTGTATTCCTCACTTTTTAGCAGCAAGTTAAGGTATGCTTCAGGTAAGCCACTGATTGTGACTCAGGTAAAACCCAAAAATCACACTTGGTGATTTTCACTTGTTAACAATTTTGCCGTCTTGTGACATTACCAGAGTTGAAACCATTTGACAAAGCATACCTGTGTATTTAATTCCCAAGGAGCCGTTATGAGCATTTCCTGATATGGTTAAGTTAGTAAGATGAAACAACATTGAACCTTTGGAAGTTGAAGAGGAGTTGGAGGCACAGTAGAAACTTCACCTAAAAAAAAAACCACAAAAAACACAAGACAATGCTTGGGGAAATAGCCGAAGCCTAATAATATTATTATCAATTCTTCTTATGAAAAATGAGTTTATAGATCGTTCTTCTCTCCTGGTTTAGAAGAATGTCTGTCAGAAGTAAATTTATTCCTAAAAGAGACGAGTGGTGGAACTTTCTATTTTGTATCTGAAACATTAATTTGCTTTATTCATCTTTGTGGGAGTAAAGACAACCCAACTGGAAGTAATACTATTGTCATTTTAAAGTAGTTTAAAAAAAAAAAAATTCTTTTTCTCTAGCTTGAAGGGCTACAAAATGAAATTATCCAAGATAAAGAAAGTCTTCAGAACAGTCAAAATTTGAGTAAAGATTTGATGAAAGAAAAAGCACAGCTCGAAAAGAATCTTGAGACACTTCGAGAAAACTTAGAACGACAAGTGAGTAACAGAATTACAGATGTTAATGCTGTGTTGTGTTGGTTTTTTTGTTTGTGTTTTTGTTTTTTTAGCGTAGCAGTCTGAGACCTGCAGCCAGTGAGAGTCGTGACTCATTTTTAGCCAAGGCTTTACTGTTAATTTTAGGACTTTTTAGCGTTTAGTAATTCTTCTGTGGTTTTCATGGGCTATGCATTTGCTGTAGTTGCTTAGAGGGTGTAGCTCAGCCAAAACAGAAAATTGATAACTTTGGAGTTAGGCCAAACACCTCTCGATGGAGGAAAACAAGTTCCAGACAGCTGGTCAGTGTTTGGAGTAATGCTGGAGAACTACTGAGAATTACAGCAGCCTTCCCCTTGAAGGGACCTGACAAAGACTGCATTCTGTGTCTTTGTAAAAGATGTGGGCTGTATTGGGGAGGGTACTGATGTCACTGAGGCATTCGTTACCTAAAGGGTACAGACACTTTCAGAGCTCTTGCAGGTCTTTGAGCAATTCAGAGGACCTGGAAAACGCAGCCACTAGGAAACGTGTTATGGAGACTTCCAGAAATCTCATCATTAGTAGTCAAGTCCTTCAAAATTAAAACTGTAGTTATTTTTTATGCATCCCACTGATACTTCTTGATGAGATTTGACATTTTTTGCTTTAATTGAAAATTCTAAAGTAAGCTGTCTTGGAATACAAAATACTCTAAAAATTCTGAAAGTTTGTGAAGGCCCAGTTTAATCAGAAAATCAAATTCCAGACTTGTCTTCTGTGTTATAGTAGGACTGATATTTCAGCGGGACTGTCTCTGCTTGGAAATAACGTACTTAGGAGCAATGCTGGGTTAGCAGCATCTTTGGTGTCTTTTACAAATCCTACGGTAAAACTGTTCGGAGAGGACTCAAAGTACATACAATTTTGTCAAAAAATAAGTAGACATTGATCGTGATTTTTTTGTTAAGTTTGGTTTACAGAATTAATAGAAAGTAATTCAGTGTGTTCAGTAACGTGGCAACTTGTGTAAAGAACAAAAATCAAATTTCTAGACACTTGTTACAAGTTGCTCATTAATTGTTTCAGAATGGATTGCCATTCCTGTGAGCAAAGCTGAAGATCCTGTAATTAATAGTTGATGTTTAGGCTTCCATGTAAAAGAAAAGGCTGTAATTTTCTCACTCTGTTTTTTATTGCAGCCAGCACTTCTTGTTTTTCTCCCAAATGGTTTATTGTTCAAACATCCTTTATGATACGTGATTTGTGTATTTCTAAATATTGGTCTGAAAAGTTTTCTGGATTTTGTCATCTGATATATTCCCAAATAACTTAAATTGGTACGAAGTAACTGGGGGAAAAAAAAAAAGAAAAAAGAAAAAACAAAATATGAAGAAGAAAAAAAAATAAAGAAAAAACAAGATATAAAAGCTACCCTTGTCCTTAAAGTAGATGTGGAAATATGTTCCATAAGAAAATAATGTAATCCTGTCAATGGCTTGCTTTCTTTGGAGGCTGTTTCGGAGCAGCGTGTCCTAACATTTCTTTTTAACTGAAAAATTAGTGTAGCTTTGAGGTTCCTTCCCAGAAGGTGATTTGCTGTGATGAGGATGCTCTCATATCCCACAGATCAGGTCTGTTTTTTCCAAGTGAAATACAAATACTTTGGTGTCTCTCCCACCTCTTTCCATCTCAAGTTTGGTTTAGAACTTGACTGCAGTTTTGTGCTTTGTTTGTATTTTTCTAGGAAAAGCTCTCTGGAAAGTACAGATTTTAAGGAAGATATGAACTAGATCTGATTAAACAGAAATGAAAAGGAAATGAAGCTAAGAAATAAATACAGCTTTGTTTTTTGGTTGGTTTTAGTATTTCATTTTATTTCTGTGTTATCTTATATCCAAGAGGAAGATCATTGGGGAGTCTCGCTGGCTTACAGCTGTATTGTCTGTCACCTGTGTGCATAGGCAGTGTTTGTAAGGCTGGAAATAAATAATCGGCAGAGTAAGAGAAAATCTCTTTCAAAATCCTACTGTAAAAGGAAACTATGATGTAATAGTAACACAGCAGCTTTCAGTTTATGTATGGAAATAATTATTTGTTGGCAGGTTGCTTACTATAAAGTTTACGTTTTTCCCTTAGATTAAGCTATTGGAAGAGGAAAATGAACGTTCAAATCAAACCATTGCTTCTCTAAGACAACGCTCACAGATCAGCGCTGAAGCGAGAATGAGAGAAATTGAAAAAGAAAATAAAATTCTCCATGAGTCTATTAAAGAAACCAGCAGTAAGTTCAATAAGGCTGAGTTTGAAATTAAGCAAGTCAAGAAAGAGCTGGAACATTATAAAGAGAAAGCAGAGAGAGCGGAAGAACTTGAGAATGAGCTGCATCGTCTGGAGAAGGAAAACGAATTATTACAGAAAAGAATTACTAACTTAAAAATTACTTGTGAGAAGATAGAGGCCTTAGAAAAAGAAAACTCAGACCTGGAGATAGAAAACAGAAAGCTGAAAAAAACTTTGGATAGCCTAAAAAACCTCTCTTTTCAGTTAGAATCCTTGGAAAAGGAAAATTCACAACTCGATGAAGAAAATTTAGAGTTAAGAAGAAGAATTGAATCTTTGAAGTGTACGAGCATTAAAATGGCTCAGTTACAGTTAGAAAATAAGGAGCTGGAGAGTGAAAAGGAACAGCTTAAAAAAAGCCTTGAACTCATGAAAGCTTCGTTTAAGAAAAGTGAGCGCTTAGAAGTCAGCTACCAGGGGCTGGACACAGAAAACCAAAGGCTGCAGAAAGCCCTTGAAAACAGCAATAAGAAAATTCAGCAGTTAGAAAGTGAATTACAAGATTTAGAGTCCGAAAATCAGACTCTGCAAAGAAACTTAGAGGAGTTGAAAATCTCTAGTAAGCGCCTAGAGCAATTGGAAAAGGAGAATAAGTTGTTAGAACAGGAGACTTCTCAACTGGAAAAAGATAAGAAGCAGCTGGAAAAAGAAAATAAAAGACTTCGACAGCAAGCAGAAATTAAAGATAGTACTTTAGAAGAAAACAATGTGAAAATCAACAACCTGGAAAAGGAAAATAAGTCTCTATTTAAAGAAATAGCTGTATATAAAGAGTCCTGTGTACGACTGAAGGAACTAGAAATGGAAAATAAAGAACTCGTGAAAAGAGCTACCATTGACAAGAAGACCCTTGTCACTTTACGAGAGGTAAACTGAGAGTAGTTACTGTTCTTGTTGTAATCTGTTTGTAATACAGAGTTTGTTTTTGGAAAAAGGGAAAAAAAGACTTTAATCTGTATTTAATCTGTATACTGTTAGCATCCTGTAGGGTTACAGTCGGGACAGAGTTGCATAATAATAAATACAATCCTATTGTATTTCAGTCTGTAAGGTTGCTTACAGACAGTGGTGGAGCCTTTGTTACGTGAACGTTGCTCAGATTCTTCGTCTTTGTATTTGTTGTGGCTGCAGTGTTACCCCTTGATTCTAGTGTTCAAGACCAAGGTAGAAAGGAAGGGAGTGAAGAACTAAAACGAAATTGTACTTGTGGTTGCAATGGAATGTCTGATAGAGTTAAAACCTAACAACTGGAAGGAAGGGAGAGTTAATGGCCCAGTTGGATTTTAGATGGTAACGGAAGACTTGTGCCTAGGCACAGAGAATTAAGACTGTATTATTTTGGTTGTATAATAACACTATGTTTTTCTGTTTAAGGACTTGGTGAGTGAGAAATTGAAGACCCAACAAATGAACAATGATCTAGAAAAGCTTTCCCACGAACTTGAAAAAATAGGCTTAAACAAGGAGCGTCTACTGTGTGACGAACAGAGCAGCGATGACAGGTGCGGATGTCACCGGCCTGCCCACTTGAGGAGCAGTGTAGAAATGAGGATACATGCTTAGATTTTGATGCATAGCAACAGGCACAAAACAGAGCTTGCTCTTTGTTGGTGTTAATGAGGTATTTTGGTGTACTTCTACATTTGGCTGTCTTTGGCAATGAGTTGCCACTTTTTGCTACTGAGAGATTTCTTGAAGAGTATGTCAGTAGATATGGTTAATGTACAATTAAAACTTCTTGTGTTCTAGTTAGTAGTGGGAATGGTAACAGTAAAAGAATAGGCACATAGTGAGCTTTATCCCTTTTCAAATGATAGAATTGTTACTTACACTTCCGTCACGTAATGGTTAGCTTAAACTCTGTCTTCACTTACTATTTTCTTGTAAATTCTTCTTTGAAAAGAGAAATTGCTTGCTTTCCCGCTCACACAGGCTAAGATATATCCAAGACTTGAGTGTCTCCAAAGCTTCATACAGGCTCTACCACTCTTCCACACCTGCCAGTATAAAGCAGCTGCTATCCTGACATCTGTTTCCTCTACTGTATGTTGTGTTCTTTCTTATCCTGCAGGGATTTAGAGAAAACTTGTGACAGAAGAAAAGCAGAGTAGTATGGGCTTCTGGCCAATGTTTCTTTCATGATGCTGTTCTGTTGTGCTTTTTATTTAAAAGAAAAAAAAAAAAACAGAGAGAAGAGGGGATGAAAAAGAAAAAAAAAGCTGATGTCATGGTCTGTTATTACCAGTGATTGCCATGAACATGTAGATTGGTTTAGGGCTTTCTCTACCAAAAGAAAACCAAATGACGTTTTTTTCTTCAGTTTCTTTCCCTTGCTGCCAGAGCTGATTTAGTGGGGTGGTGCCAGAATCCTGTACAGAGAATCCATTGTCACCTCTTGTTTTCTACTGGTGTCTTTCATCTACCATTCTCAGCTCACAAACAAGGAGTTTTGTCAAGAAAAGTCCTTGGAACTTTGACTAATATGGGAAAGCATACTATTCTCTAAATGTGCTTTTAGAAGTTGTACTACATGAAGGGATTTAAGAATCTGCATCTACTTTGCAGACAGTAGCACTTGTTCCTTGCAAGTGCTAATAATTCTAAAGATTGAAATGCTTTGGGTTCACTTCTCATTGATAGTTGCTTTGGGATGTTATGTTAATTGTGACTTTGGATCATATAATAGTGTTTCCATCGCATTTTACAGCGTGATACTATTGCATCTATAAATTGTAATTCAGAAGAAAATTTGGAGTTAACCTGTCTCAGTGGAATTTGAAATTTTATCCAGCTTTCATTAAATTATAATCTGGAAATGAACTTTTAACATAGTTTGTGCACTTGTTATGATCCATTGCATTTCTTTCTTTGATTCCATGCTAGGGAAATGTAGGTGTTATTCACATGAATGAGTAGTTTCATTTGCCTCAGTCCACCTTAGTACTTTTGGTTTTTTTCCCCTCTCCTTCTTCTCCAAAGAGTCAGTGCAGATTTTTGCTGTGTATACTGTGTATAGCTCAAGCTTTGTATACTTGTTGACCTGTTCTTGGCACATCTGCTGCTGGCCTTAGTTTCCCTGTAACTTGGTACTGCTCAGCTGCACTTTTGTAAAAACAACTGGGACTCAGTTCTTTGCAGGTTGCCTTTCTTGAAAGGAGTTCATGTCAGACTGGATTGTTCAACGTTAACTGTGTGAAAGCATCAGAAAGGCTGATGGAATATTTGATGGCACAAGATATTTGGATATCAGACTGGGTGGGATGTGCCTGTTCAGGCTGATCTCTAGGCAGATGTGCAATAAGCTTTATGTCGTGAATCTTACCCAGAACATTATCTGAAGCCTTCCTCTGAGCTCAGGCTTGTGACCAGATTGTTTTAGATGTGAAGGAATTTTGGCTTCTGTTTTGAGATTCTTCTCAATCAAAAATGTAGACCTACCTTTAACAACTGCATGTAGAGCTGCAGGATTGTGAACGAGAAATATTTATTTGAGAAATGGAAGGGTTGGTTGGAAATTATGCTCTTTGTCTTGCCCTTCCATTGTCCTCGACTTTTTCATGCACCCAAAGGGTGAGGAATTAGCAGTTGTTTGTTCAGGCTTATAGAAAGCTAGGTTTATGGACAAAATGACTACTTGGTGTACTTTTGGTCTGCATCTCTCATTTTGGTGACAGATTAAAAGTGCACAAGTTTATTCTCACTGAGAGAAATAGAATAGAGAAAAATCTCTTCTTTCTATTGGGGGCTAAGCTGACCACATTTGAGTTAGCTTTAAGTCTTCCATTTTGTCTTCCTTCTCAAATGGCTGTTGTCTTTAGACAAACAGATATATGAATTCTGACCCTGAATCTGAAATACCCAAATCTCAGTCAGATTAGAAACCTGTACCATTTCTCATTATTAAGTATTCAAAAGGAAGCTGGAGATTGGGTCTCTGTTATATGTAGAACAAAAAAGACAAACTAATAACTTTGCAGTAACAGAAATTTTTATTTGCAGCTGAATATATGCTTCAGCTCAAAATGCTGTCTGTTCCATTGGTTATGGACTGCCTGAGAATTATTCTTCATACCTTAAAATCTAGAATTCTTATCCTACTACATAATGGTCTTGGACAGCTTTCTGCTTAGTAATTCTCTTACCATTGGTCTTCTGCTCCAGTTCCTGACTACAGCTAACGCTGTTGTCAATTCAGGGGTCTCTTGCAATCTCTTCAGTCTGATAGATTCTCCAGCAACTAAGGTTAGCAAGGGAAGGATCTATGGCTTCTTTTATTTTATCCTACTGTGGGCAAAAGAGGGATGTCTTCCAGATTCTGAACACATTTACAGTGACTGAAGTGTGGAAAAGTGATTAATGAGTGTGCCCTTCTAAAGTCGTTTTTTCTGAAAGGACGAACAACGCGTTAAAATATCCTGCACTGACAGTTTCAGGAGATACTGTTCTAAAACAGTATATCCTAAATCTGGTCACTCCTCTCTCACATATGTGATTTAGTTCTTTCAGGTACTCTATGGTGTTGTAAATATAGCAAAAAATAGAATCTTTACACATAAGGAGAGGTAACAGTCTTAAAATAGCAGCAGCTGGGCTGAGTGAGCAATTCACACACTCATGCATCAAATGAGTATGCACCTGCAAACAACTGTTATTCTCTATCCCTAGCACCTCCTCTATTTGAGCAGGCAGGAAATGGAAATTGATGAAAATCTCGCTCTCCAGATACTTCACATTTGGATTTGGTTCAGGTCCCTGCTGGATTCACTGGCGTGGAGCCAGAAGGAAGGGTGCTGTCGTCACACGCTGATTATCCCAGTGAAGCCCTCACCCTACTGGTGTGGCTGAATGTTGCTTTTGTATATCTAACATGTTTTAGAAGAAAGAAGGATTAAAAAGTATTCTTGATTGTTATCTTCCATTTGATACTAATACCAAGGTGTCTTCCTGCTTTTGAATAGAGTCACCATGTAGCTGTCTTCAAACGTAGCTGAGTCTGCTATTTCAGAACATTTTATAATTCAAATACCTGAAATATTTTTTTGAAAGACAAACCTTGTTTGTGGGATGTCTTTGAATAGGTACAAGCTTTTGGAATCAAAGTTAGAATCCACTCTTAAGAAGTCTCTTGAAATAAAAGAAGAAAAAATTGCTGCTTTGGAGGCTCGTTTAGAAGAATCAACAAATTTAAACCAGCAACTCCGTCAGGAACTTAAAACAGTAAGGAGAATGACCTACTTTACATAAGGTTAAATGAATCATATTCCAGCTGTTGTTATTTCTACTCTTTGCTTGACCTTTTTGTTTAAGATAGCAAAAAAAAAAAAAAAAAAAAGGGGTGTTCTTGGGGTAAAATTTAGGAGATAGAGGTGAAAGCACCAAAATAAGATAAAAAATAGAGATCTCTTTTTGGTTCATAGTCATACTTGTCTAAGTGTTTATTATGGTTAAGCTGTTAGTATCCATATGTCATTTGTAAAATATCTCATCAAACATATACAGAAAGAAAATTTACAAATACAGTAACACAGAGCATTTTCTGTGCCATGAGAAATGATATGGTCATGCAATATAATAGGATGTAGAAAATGGAAAATCCTCAACTTAATGCAAGTTGTCCTTAATTTCAGGTGAAAAAGAACTATGAAGCTCTCAAACAAAGACAAGAAGAGGAAAGGATGGTTCAGAATCCTCCTCTGAGAAGGGGAGAAGAAAATCAGTCTGTCAATAAGTGGGAGAAAGAAAACCAGGAAACTACCCGAGAATTACTGAAAGTTAAAGATAGATTAATTGAAGTGGAAAGGAATGTAAGATGTGCTTTCTCTGTTATTCTCATTTTAAATAGTTGTGAGCTGTTCCAACGATAAAATGAAGATATTCTTAAGGAACAGTGCAATTTATCACCTAGTTTACAGACCAAGTAGAGTCTGTATTAAATACAATGTATAATGCAGATGGATTCTGCACTGACAAGTGCTATGAAGCACTTGACTGGCATTTAAAAGGAAAAAATGAAAACCTGCATTTTTCCCTTTCAAATGCACAGATATTTCACAAATCATTTGTATAATCTTCGTATAGACATCACTGAGGATTCTTTACTGTTTTTCCGTAGGGAAAATGGTTGTTACCCATTATTATAGTCTTAACCTGTAGTGATATATGTTACCTTGTTAGATAAGGTGAAGCACAGTTTTGTTGTACCCTGTAAATACCTTTGCATGTTGTAAATCCCTTTTTCCCTATGAGGTTAAACTACAAACAATCATAATAGCGTAAGTCATGCTGTTTTATTTGTTTTGGAGAAACAGTGTCTTTTTTCCTTGGAGTTCAGTAAACAGCTGTGAACTCAAATTTTCTTGTTGTTGTTGTTCAAAGAATGCTACACTTCAAGCAGAGAAGCAAGCACTGAAAACGCAATTAAAGCAGCTTGAGACACAGAATAGCAATCTGCAGGCTCAGATTCTTGCACTTCAGAGACAGACTGTTTCTCTACAGGAACAGAATACAACTCTGCAAACTCAAAATGCCAAACTTCAGGTAATGTTTTCATATTTTCTTCAAAAAAAAAAAAAACACCTTAAAGTTAATTTCATTTTTAAAGCGAAAACATCAAAGCTAATAGCAATGATGTAAATAATGTTTCGTTTCTGGAACAGACATGGAAGAGAAAGTAACATGCAAATAATATGCACTAAGCAGTCAAATAATATTTTGTGATTGATCAAGAACTAAATTTCTAGAAGTTGCTTCTATTCCTTTGTGTTTGTCCTATTTTAACTTGTGACTTGTGACAGAGATTCTCTTATCTAGTCTAAATTTTTTTTTTTCACTTCTAAATTAGGTCAGAAAAGTAATCAGTATGTCCAAAGAGACCCATAAATATATTTTGTCTATTTTTATAGCTAGAATTAGCTTTTTTTTTTTTTTTTTTAAAAAAAAGCAGAAACAGTCATACCTAAAAGGAAAAGCAAGGGAAAAAAAAAAAGAAAAAACAACCTTCATACTTCAACAGGGTTACATGCTTTTTTCTCTGATAAAATATTCTTCTTAATGGATTGAATCATTTTTGGAACTTTAAGAATCAAATCTACTTGAAGGGAAAATAAAGTCCTGAATTCAGCACAAATAGTAAACAAGATGCCAAAAAATGAAGGGAAGTGGACAGAAATCAGTGAGTGAAGGAATCTTTGAGTGAGCAAAGAAATAATGCATTTTGTGAGTGCCTCAAGTCATCTCTCTGTCTCTTGCTGTTGTACCACAGATGCACTTTCTGTCTACCACATGGAAATCTAATTAGTGCACAGTGCTCCCCTTTGTGGCTGGCAAGCCTGTGAACAAAACAGAACATTTGTGCACATAGTGTGTCTCATCTAGTTTTTAAAAAATTAGTGGGCTCAGGCATGGGAATGTCTTTGTTTCAGACAAGTGAGGGTATATATCTGGGATTCAGGACTCTGGCTATTTTGTAATATTTGTCAAAATAACTGGAATATCTTATGCAGTTCCTTTTTGCCTTGTTGAAAAAAAAAACACCACCTTTCCTATCTGATAAACAGAATAACTGTAGATCAGTGCAGGTACTGGGGCAATGAGTTAGAAGGGGAAGTATTTTCTGTTTTTAATATTGTTGTTGTTGCTCACCAAGCAATGTGATTTTAGTTGCTGAGGATCAAAGAAGATGTTAACACCCAGCAGTCTGAGAAAGGGAGTTTCTCTCCTTCCTTGAGAATTCAGCAGTTTTGCTCATAGCTGCAGGCAAGTTGCAAGACAACTTGCCATCGCCTCTAAATCAAAGTGAAAGGTGAAGTATGTTCATGGCAATGAAAGTAACTGTTAACCTGAAGTGCAAACTAGACTTGTCTGTGTGTACTGTGTTAAGACTGTTCTTAAGCAACTGTAATTCAAGTATTCCTCCTGATACCCATAAAGAACATACAAGAAAAAGAATGTATTAGAGGATGGCGGGGAATTCTGAGCTAAGTCAAACTTGGAATTCTGTCTGTGAAATTTTACAGCATACACTTGCCATCAGACATTACTTCATTTCCAGTGAAGGTTCGGCTTTGTCATCTGTAACAAAGGATGCTGTAGTTCCAACAGAAGGGGATTTGTTTCTTAGTAACAGCATGCATTGCAGTGATAGATTTATTTATTTATTAACCCTAACAGATACCTTGAGGGTGTTAGAAGCCTCAGTAGGGTGGTGAGTGGTTCTGGTTTTGTTATAGTTTGGCTTTGAATGGGAAAGAGGAGGAAGGTAGCCTACTAGAGCTCAGATGACAAGCATGTAAGGTGTCCTCAATCCTTTAAGATATCCAAGGATTAGATCAGGTTAATCTTTCTATAGACACACAAAGTAAAGATTTTCATATGTCTGATGTTGAATACTTTAACGTATAATGGACATTAATACTGTTCTGACATAACTGTTAAAAAATGGTACTCTCCCACAGCAGTACTTTCCATCAGCTCCTACAACATTTACATAAAGTGTACGTAAAGCTGCCGTTTGCTGTTGTTGGAAGAGAACGGTGAATGGCAATTTCTCAGTCAAGTAGAATATGGATAGTTCCTTCCAGGTCCTGTAATTTCCCTTTCTCTCTGTTAAGTGGATGCTAATGTTTCAAGACTCACTGTAAAGTATACGTGGATACAACAAGGATTTTATGGAGACAGTAGAGATTCTGTACAGCAGAATTTTGGAAAGGAATATGCCAAAATAAAAGGAACTTTCACATTAGTCCTGTCATAGATCTGGCTTATGTGATTAGAGGATCACTGATGATCCAAAATATTCTTAAGGATGTACACCTTTGAGTTCTTTATTATGATATAAGAAGAAAAGTATTCTCATTACAGGTTGTCAGGTAATGGAGTAACTGGAAGGGTGCTGAGATGCTAAGTTAGATGCTCAAGAAACGCTTCAGTGGGAGGATTCAGACGAGATGACCCGGTCTATGAAATTAATTTCTGTCTCTTGTCAAATGTTTGTGACTGCAGGTTGAAAATTCCACCCTTAATTCTCAAAGTACATCTCTTATGAATCAGAATGCACAACTGTTGATCCAACAGTCTGCTTTAGAAAATGAAAAGGAATGTGTGCTCAAGGAGCTTGAGGATCTGAAATCGTTGTATGATTCACTTCTCAAAGACCATGAAAAACTGGAACACCTACACGAACGCCAAGCTTCTGAGTATGAATCTCTGATTGCTAGACATGGAAGTCTTAAATCTGCACACAAAAATCTGGAGGTGGAGCATAAGGATTTAGAAGATAGGTAAATAATAATATGCATGATAAAATTAGAAGACTCATCCTGAGCAAAATGTGCTGTATACTTAATAAAATTTATACTACTTAACTATAGCATTTAAGTTCTTAAAACTTTGAAAGATCATGATTTCAAAAAAAACTCCATATTTTCTTGTTCCATGGAAAAGAAACTTGAATGTGATTTTTGTTTACAGGTACAACCAGTTGCTTAAGCAGAAAGTGCAGTTGGAAGACTTGGAGAAAGTACTCAAGACGGAACAGGAGAAAATGCTGCAGCAAAATGAAAAACACGAAACTGTAGCGGCAGAGTATAAGAAACTTCGTGATGAAAATGATAGGTAAAGCAGAAGTCTGATATGTGTGTGAGTGGAGCTCTGAGCACTCACCAGCATGGTCTAAACAGGTGTTGCCTCCTCTCACATTTCTCAATACCCGAGGCTGTGCCCCAGGACATAAACACTGCATACCTTTTAGAAACTCTGCTCTGTTGGTCCGTGATAGTTATTTTAGGAAAACTGAATAGGAAACAAAAAAAATCACACCAAGAGTGATTATTATATCCTGACTACACTGAATTGCACTTGACATCACAGGAATGCTAGGCAAAGCACTGTGCTGCGTTGATGTAGGCTGTAGAGTGAGCAAGCCACACCATGCAAGTTGCTAGAGGGGCAGGATGACAGGTTAATGCAAGTAGGAGTAGAAATGCAGTGTTGTGGGTGGTGAGGGCCTGCTTGACCCCTGCAACTGATGTGTAGCTTTCCCTAAATTGTCTGGTTGAAATGAATATTGTTGTTTACATAGCCTGATATTTACGTTGTGTCACCTCCCACCTTGGGGAGGGATTCACAAATCACCTTGGGGTGGATGGATTAAGGTGAAGTAGCACTCAAGGTCTGTACATAAACATCAACTGTGATGGCAGATTTCTGTAGAACATCTACCTGATTGTGCAGATTTATGAATAACCAAAGCAAGCCTTGCATTACTTAACAACTTTGAGAGGAAGAAGAGAGAGAGGTTCTGGCAGAGAGGCTCACAGTGAAATGCTTCCTCTGTGCGGTGACGTGAGGAGGGCTAGTGAGAGCTGGAGAGGATTTTTAGAAATGGATCTGGCAGAGGCTCGTGGGGACAAAGGGTGCCCGAGAGTGCATATGCAGCTTACGTAGCTGCCAAAGTTTGTAACATTCCTTTTTACTTAATATTTTGTGTTGCCAGGAAATCTTAGCTGTTTTGTAAGGCTTTAATATTTTGAGAAGTGACATCTTGAAACTAGTTGCTACGTCCACAATTTAGAAATCCTGCTTTATTTGTAAAAACTGGGAGAACCCAGAGCATTTAACTGAAAGGCACTATGCATAACCTCGGAAAATTAAAATTAGAGAGAACTTACCAACAGCCTGTGATGCTAAGAGAATTTTATATACATCCTGTGGAGTAGCATCAAACCATGGAATTTTCATGTTTCAGAGGGAGTGTGAGTCATGAATACATTTCCTAATGTCTTATCTGCATGTATTCTTTTATGTTGCCTTTTAATTCCAGGCTTGCACATACATACAATCAACTCTTGAGAGAGAATGAAGTTCTGCAAACTGATCATAAGAATTTGAAGACGTTACTGAACAATGCCAAACTGGAACAGACACAATTAGAAGCTGAGTTCTCTAAACTCAGGGAAGAGTACCAACTACTGGATATTAAGTGTACAAAACTAAGTAATCAGTGTGAGGTATGTGAAAATAACCGTATTTTTAAGATGGGTATTGTACTATTATATAATCTGATACGTAAGTTTATAAAATCTTATGAGATGCTTGAGAATTTGTCATTTGTTTACAGAAAATGAAGCGAGTCTGAAGACAAATGATTTTGCCTCTTGTACAGGCAATACAGAAATTGGGGCTCTTGTTAGGTAAACTGTATTAAAATATTTGAAGTATCAAAGAAGGTTTTATCAGTTGAGCCATGATTTAGTTAAGTTTTCTGTTTGATTTGACTGTTGAAATAAATACGTTATAGACCTTTCTAAGTTTTCTTGATAATCTCATCTGTGTGTAAAATCTGCTCGCATACGTATGCACATACCGTTTCATTTATTTTAACAGCTGCTTAGCCAGCTTAAAGGAAATATGGAGGAGGAGAACAGACATCTACTAGATCAAATTCAGACATTAATGCTACAGAATAGAACATTACTTGAGCAGAATATGGAAAGCAAGGATCTCTTCCATGTAGAGCAAAGGCAGTACATGTGAGTTTTAAAAACAATGGAATCACTGTGGTTAGGGTGATTACATATATTCTTTTTTTTAAAGAAAGCTTTTGTTGTATGTAGAAATTAACATGTCAGAAGTAGCATGTATCTCTTTTTAAAATAAGAACTTAAATTCTACATGGAAAGCAGCTAATTAAAACTAAGAACATTGTATTTTAGCTCAAAGATGAGTGCAGCTGCTTTCGTTATTAATAGAAATGTCTAATGAAAAACGTTTTTTATTCCTCATTCGAAGATCCTAGATTTGTTTTCAAGCTGCAACCTTTTTAGTGAATTTGAGAGAAGAGAAAATACGCTTGTGTAAACGATCCTGGTATGATGTATATGCCTTTTTAATTTTTTTTTAAGGCAAAATTCTGTTGTCTAACAAAGACCAATGGAGATATGTGTTTGTTATAGTGTTAAATGTAAGACTGCTTGTTTTGTTTATCTTACTTTCTTGATCTCTTTCAATGAGAAACAAGGGTTGCATAAGACTTTCTCATGAAAACTGACAGTTTTGAGATAATATCCAGAGGAACATGCTAATTGCATGTTATATATTCATTTTCCAAGCATACATTATCATTAATTTCTGTTTACAGTGACAAGCTAAATGAATTAAGGCGACAGAAGGAGAAATTGGAGGAGAAGATAATGGATCAGTATAAATTTTATGAGCCATCTCCACCAAGAAGGTAGTGATGAACATGGTGTAAAAGTAAATGCAAATCTAAAACACAGCATTCCCATTCTGTTCCAGCTGAAAGATGAGGTTTCTTTAAACTTCAGAGGAGCAGAATGATGTCTGTGTTCTTGCATACATAGGGAAAGGATGAAGGCCTGTTACAAATGCAATAAATATGTTGTATTATTCATAACAGAAGGGGCAACTGGATTACTTTGAAGATGAGAAAACTGATGAAATCCAAGAAGGATGTTAATCGGGAACGTCAGAAGTCTGTGACCCTTACGCCAACCCGCTCAGAATCCAGTGAAGGATTTCTTCAGCTGCCTCACCAGGACAGTCAGGATAGCTCCTCGGTGGGCTCAAATTCTCTTGAAGATGGCCAGATCCTGGGGACCAAAAAGAGTAGCAGTGAGTACTTCTATGAAACCTCTCTTTAATATATTTTAAAATAAAGAGTTGCTCAGAAAAACGGATGTGTTCTGGAGGATTTTTACAGATAATTCTCGAAGTCTTTAGAAAATGAGCCTGAGTTTTTTCTTTAATGACAAATTTATACTGACTTCATGCAGTCCTCTTCAGTGAGCAGATGCTAGCTTTTAGCATTTCCGTGGCTCTAAACAAAGATGTTGAGATGAAAGATGAAGTGGGCAGTGTTAGTGGGTCAGGCAAGCGTGATTTCAGGTAGAATGTCAGATAACACCACAGGCACCATATTTCGTTTCTCCTTCTTGTCCCAGCATGAATCCTTCCCCTTGTCTTTAAAAGTGCTTTGCAAGCTGTGGCTGTGCTGATCTGTAGTTGCTAAAAAAGATCTTCTGTCTGGAGATGTTCCTCTAGCATCTCACAAAATCAATGATGAAGATTTCTGATATTTGAATGTGCATTAGGAAGTGTTAGAAAACAGTAATGAAAAAAACGTCAGTTGTTCCTGATCTGAAAGATGAGAATTAAGAGACTTAATGGGAAACTGAGGAGCATTACAAAAGCGTGAAAAGATGAAGTATTCCAGATGGTTTTCTAACAGTGAAAGAGCTTGACAGCCACTGTTGTAGGATGCCCACAGCATAAAAAACCAGATTCTGTGCAGCACGTACATCTTACACCAGTTTTGCTATCAGCATGAATCACACACTGTACAATTTCTACCAACTTCAGAGATAATATTACAGCCAGGTTACCAAGTTGCAATGATAATGTTTATACATCAAAGGCATTTTGGCTGTGCATTTGAAGGAATACATTCATAGTAGCAATCATTTATTTAATTTTAAAGAAGTATTTACAAGTTTTATAGCTTGGGTTTCAAAAGACATCAGATTGATAGTCTTTTTTGAGCCAGCTATGTATTTTCCGTGTAAAAAATGATTAAAGCTACTATGGTGTATTTTTGGGATTGCTGCATAAACTTAGTTGAAGTTGAAAACATCTGAAAGCACTATTTCAGGGAAATTTAAAATTAGATTTGTGGTGGTTTTTTTTAGTAAGTTTGAGAGTAGAGTTTATTGCTTTTGTTGCTAACGTGACGGTCGGGGAGCTTGGATTTCTCAGCATAAAAGTCTATAAAGATTCAAAACAGGTACTTTCAAATTTAAAAAAAAAAATCTGGTTTTTAGAATGTAAACTGAAAGTCTTGCAGAGTTCAGGACTGACTAAAGCTGTGGGGGGTGTGTTTGAATCGAGTGTGCATGCTTTGGCTCACACTGGGTGCATTGACCATTTCATGTTCTGGAAGGGCTCTTCCATGTGACAATTTTCTTTGCATTGGTCCTTGGGACCTCATGGTGTGCAGTCAAGCCCATTGCTGCTGCACTCCTGATGGAGCCAAGGCTGAAGTTACAGTGGCTGATCCTCAAAAGAGGTTTGAAGTTGTTCAGACCTCATTAGTTTCCTACTCCATGAGCCTTGTTCACGTTCCCTTTCATCGCAGTGTATTTATCCACAAACTGGAAGGGTTGATCTCATTCTGAATCCTGCATTTCCTCTGTTACACATCACCATGGCAACTCTAGTTTTTGACAGAACTTGGATAAATTGGGTGCCAGTTCAGTGCTGACAATCTTATTGAGATGATCTGCATCTCGCAAAGTAAAGACAGGAGTGTGTCTGTGAGAAGTGGTGCGCTTCCTGCCGGCTGTTTCTTCTGCTTTTAGAGTGACTGTAAATCCTAAGTACCACGCTGCCGTGGCTCCTTTGTCTAAGAAGTGACTTGGCAGTAGTGGCTTCCACTAAAAGCAACTACAAGAAAGAAGATAACTTACAGGTTTTCTATGCAAGTGGCTCAGCTTCGATCACTCCACACTGATCGAAGGAAATCTGGGGCAAGGGAAGGGCCAGCTTCTGTCCCACACCAGCCTCCTGTGTCTGCAAATGGAGGTGGTCCCAGAGGGAACTTTGGAGGTGATAAAACCCTCCTGTATGCCCTTCAGAAGGGAGGAGAAGGTGATTTCCATTCCCCAAATTGCTGCCAGTGGCACTCTCAAAGGTGATATCGTACTCGTCCTCCAGCAATCCTTGAGATGTGTGGGTTTCCAATCCCATATCCTCTGCCAGAGAAAAGGAGGTACTCGTTCCAAAATGAATTATTCTGCTACCACTACTGATAAGTAATTAGCTATGTGAAATGTGTAACTTCTCTTCTTTCTGAAAGCAGTGGAGTCGGACTGTTTTCCTAATACAGGACGCCCATGTGCACATGTTTTCGAGAGACCTGTTCTCTGACAAAGACGAATGCTGTTGTGAAAAGAAAGCAGCACCTGAGATGCTTTTCAGCTGCTTACAGAGTGCCTGAAGCCCTTGTTTGGTTCCAGAGGCCTCTGGAATGGAGGAGTGCCTTTATGGCTGTGAATGTTTGCAGCACAGGAGGAACCCTGCAGGCACTGCATGCTCCTCTGACTGCAGAGTTTCACCTTTGCTTTTCACATCTGTGCTCAGTGGCTGAACCTGCTGAGTAGCAGAGATCTGACATGTGGTTTGTGCAGAGCCTTTCCTCTCAGAGGGGATGGGATGCCATTCTGAGCCTTCACATAGAAAACTCAAGTGGAGAAAAAAAAAATTACTTTTGTTAGCTTCCACTTCAGACATTTCAGATTGTCAGCAACATCCAAGGAACTGAGGCTACTGCTAAGCCTGTCATCTTTTACAGTGGCAGGCATGTTACCTCATCAGGGATGTAACAGAAGTATGTCGTGCTCCATTTCTTATTACCAAAACATTTAAAAGGTTCTTGTCTGCCAAACATTTTCTGGTGTGCATGAACAAAACAATTTGGGGATTTTAATATTATCCTTACAGAATTCCCCACGGTGTTTCTGGCACGTGGCAGTGGGATCACAAAGCGGAGGATTTCCTCGTGAGTGGGAGAACTCTGCAGTATTCATTCTCGACTCAGAAAACAAGACCACGTTCATACAATCTCAAAAGAAAGAAAAGTTAATGCTTGTAACTAGAGTTACGGTTTATAATAGAGTTCTAGAGGATTACTGAGATTAAGGTAGTCCTACCATCCCGTTTTTAAAGGTTTTAGGAATAAAGGTGTTAAGTTACCTAAGCTAAACTTCTATGGCTTTCTATTTGCTTTTGCTGTAGTTCTGCTGTTCCAGTATTTTTTGCAGGACTTTTCTTTCAGACAAAACAAGTGGGCATCAGAGAATTTATTTGCAAAGGACTTCACTGAAGATGCTGATTGTGGCAGACAGCAAGTAAAACTGAGCAAATAGGGCACTCTACTGAAAGGGCTACAAATACATCTTAACTGTATTGCCCTCCCTCTAGCTTTCTCAATTTGTGCATATTTGCTGCATTTTCTTATATTGGAAACAATCTTTTTACCTTGTATGTACCTACCACCCAGGGTAGTGTGGTTTATGGCTTGGGCTGGTGGGCAATGCCTGAAGACAACAGAGCATTGTAGACTCCTGCTCTAAGTGCAGACACAAAATAATGTGATGGAAAGGGATATTTATATCTGTTTCAAGATAGTTCTTGTGCACTTGTAAACGTATATGTATATATGTACACGTAAAATACATATAAAAATATATGTATATGTGTACATATAAAATAGAAATGGCTGCATAACAACTCACTGGCTTAGCAGAAAAACAAGGCAAATGTCATGTCCCAAAACATCGCTTTGGAGAGGGAAAAGAAGCAGGTCTTGGGCTGATAGAATGTTCTAGCTGCTTTCACATCTGCATAAATAAGAATGCTCAGTAATTCCATTAGATGCTTCTTTCTGGATCCTTATGTCTGGTTGTTTGCATGTGGCTCCTGTATGCTTCACAGCCAGCTGACACGTTTATCTGCTGCTTCCAGGTGCAGTAATTAGTGAGTAGTAATCAGTTACTAATGGAGAATAGCTGAATCTAAGGATGAGTTAAGCTTGAGATTTTCCCCTCCCTCATCTTTTACTACTATTTGTAGTTTTAACTCTGTTTCCTGGTATTTTACATGTGTTTAATTTTCTCTTAGCCCTCCCAAAATGTCACAGCAACACTCACATTTGTATTTTCTTTTGCTGTCTTATATTTTTGAATCTTTGGGGTTTTTTCAACCAAAAGATTTGATATTTACTGCTCCAGCCAGTAAACCTTGATTTTATTTTTCTAACTGCAGGTTTACCTTGATTTACAGACATTTTAGTAAAATATTAAAATCACTGTGCCCATAAATGTGGTTGCTTGAATATAAGGTCCATATAATTTCTCTAGAATGCAGTATGTGATAAAAATTATTAACGAGCAGAAAATATACCAAAGATTATTTCCTGCTGTAGGCATTGGGCAAAATTTAAGTTATTGTCCTCAAAAATAATGATAAGAACATGTTTTAAAGTAAACATTATACTTAATTGCTTTCATTTTAAGCTTCACATTTTTCTTTATGTTCGAGAAATGTATTTTTCACATTAAAAAGTATAACCAGTTCTTATAATCCTCCCCAAAGAAGTTGCATGTAGTTTTCCAAGAGATGGCAGTTAGAACGTTCAAACTGTGTTACACTCTTCACCATTATTTCCGGTGCTTTTCTGAGTATATTAAAGTTTCCATAGTGTAGTTTTCATATTTTGGTGTAGTTTTCATATTTCATTGTCACACAGAAGCGTGCGAGGGATAGTTTGTAGCATAGCATACATAGCTTAAACTCAGACATTCATTCCTGTCCTTAGTTTCAACATTTAACTTCCATCTGTTCTTCTCCCTTTTTTTCTTTCATTTCCCTGTTTCTGTTTTCCCTCATGCTATGACATAAAAGTGGTTGCACTGAAAAGACTGCCCTTTTTGAGGAACAGACCGAAGGAAAAAGACAAAATGAAGGCCTTCTACCGTCGCTCCATGTGTAAGACTTTATGACAGTTCAGCTTCTTTTAAATGGCTACACTGGCTTCCATTACTAATTTTTCACTAACCTCTCCCTGGACTGCGCTGTATTTTTCCTCCTATTTTGCAATGTGCAAGTCCTGCTACTATACAAGGAGCTGGAGCTTTTTCTTTTTTCTTTTTTTTAAACCTTGGCACTGAATACCTTATATATGTGCACATGTGCACACACACTCACATGCACAAGCACAGGCATATACATATATATATTCAGTGCATTGTGATGACATATTTGTATACATATTTGTCTATATACACATGTCTGCATGTGTATATAAATTTACAGTGCACTGTGTTAACGTAAGTAGTTCTCAGTCACACATTTCATAAACCTTTTGTTCAGAAATCGCTGCAATTTTTGGTTTCTAGAGAGTGTAGAAAAAGTAGTGCAAGGCTGTATGGTGGTCTGTCACTCTTCAAATATTCATCAGTTGTCACTGCCACAATGTTGTATTGATTTATTTTATTTTACTTTTTCATGAGGAGTGGATCAGTTTCTCTGTCTTTGCGAAGTAAAGGTGAATATCATCAGAAGTCATCTTTTTCAGATCCTTTTGTTATGTAAAATACAGCATCCCTGCAGTAACCTGCGCTGTGCGAGGATCCCTTGTCATTGTTGACATGACGTTGTGTTAGCACCTTGCCCATTTTATCCTTACTCATTCCATTTGATCATTGCAAACAATATATCAAAGCTTCTAACATACAGATTACACATCATTGCAGCACAAGCATGGCGATTATGCCTAACAAAATCAGTTTTAAGAACCATACCGAACTCAGAGAAGTCTCTGACTTACAACACTTCTCATTCATTGAGCTGATTGCATGTCATAACACGGATGATCTTGTGTTTGTACCTTCCAGTACTCAATGCGCTTTAATGCTTAGAAAACTGTCAAACATTTTGCAGTGTGAAATAAGAACAAAAGCAAATACATTGACCATGCTGATCATTTGCTTTCATTTGCATCCCAGCCATGAATGACCTGGTGCAGTCCATGGTCCTAGCAGGAGGACAATGGACAGGTAGTTCTGAGCATCTGGAGGGTCCTGATGATATATCTGCGGGTAAAAGGAGAAAAGAATTGGGAGCTATGGCCTTCTCTACTACAGCTATCAACTTTGCAACTGTCAACTCTTCTACAGGCTTCAGATCCAAGCAGTTGCTAAATAATAAAGGTATAGGTAGAAGCTCTTTGCAACATGATGTGTCTGTGTGTAACAGCCATTTCTTGTAAATTTTGCTTTTTTGTATTTATATTTTAAGTTTTTCAGCAAAAAGCAGCCTGAATAATTGAGTTGTGATAAGACACTGAATAGGTTTAATAACTGCAATTAGAAATTGTTTCAGGATTATTCCTACAGAATGTTACATAAGTAAATGTGTATTGGCTTGAAAATTATTTTAACATATCTTACAGATGATAAATACATCTGTAATCTATTTTATTTCACATCTTCTTTCATGTCTCTGTGTATAGATGCGATGTCGTTCGAAGATGTAAGTCCACAAGGTATAAGTGATGATTCTAGTACAGGATCAAGAGTTCATGGTAAGATCTAAATTTTAATTAAATAACTTAGTGATGTATTATGTGAATGTTAACAAAGTTTGCAAAAAAACCCATCCCCAAAACAGTGAATGGCGTTGTTACACGTGAGCATGTGTTCTGCGACTTGCATACCTCTTGAATGTATGGTATCACTTCTTCAGATTATTCCTTTCTTCTTAAATACTGTGTGGTAAGGTGTTCTTTATCTCTAGTAGGAAGTATGAAGTGCATCTGAACAGGATCAAAATTTTTTGCCTTTTAAAAATTGTATTTGGAATTAATAGTAAAATAAAAGTTGCTATTGTAATCTCAATCCTAAACCAACCAACCAAACAAAAAAGCAACAAAACACTGATCTGGCCAGGTCTGTTAATATTTTTTGTTCAGTGAAGCGTAAATTTGTCACGTACTGTATTTTATAAAATCATTGTATGTTTCTTCAAGCAAAGCTATGAAGTGAAAGCTGTAATAAATTATTTAGAAGGGAAGTTCTAACTCTTCTAAAAACACTTAAAGTTGGTGTGAGCAGTAAAGTTTTTTGAAGATAACAAAATAACGGCGCATTTCCCTTGTATTGGATAGGAGTACAGGACATAAACTGTGCAGATGCTCTTGCTCCTCCTGTTCCTGGCATTTCAACAATGTGCAAGGTTCCCTGTCAAATCTGTTGTAAGTGACCTAATCACGAGCAACTTCCTGCATGCTGATCCTTCCATCTGTAAAACCCTGGTTTCCCACTAACCAGTCTGTTTCAATTCTAAACGTACACTATTTCTCTCTTCCTCTTCCTTGTACCTTGCTATTCCTGTAGTGCCCTTTTCTAAAGTGTCCTCTTGGACTGCCTGGAAATCCCTTCGCTTTCTGATCTGTAAGAAACCACTTTGTTGACAATGGGCATGCTCAGCCTGTGAAATAGTGCATGGTTCCTGCCTCAGAGCATTCTGTGATCAGAATGTAAAGGTACCGTGTCATCTGCTAAGCTTTTGTTCATCATGCTGTCTCCTAATTTTCCATCTAGCTTCCAGACCAGCCAGCCTTGATAGTGGCAGAACATCCACTAGCAATAGCAATAACAATGCTTCACTCCATGAAGTCAAAGGTATGCTGTAGGCCAATTTACGTACATGCTTCATTGTCATCATTTTCTCTGGAGGAATTTTTGTATGAATTAAAAACAACATTTAATACAGCAGCAAAAAACCACAACGCAGCATGTTTTTCTTTAGGTATTTTCGTACCACAGGCTTTGTTCCCCAAGTTAAGAAAGGATACGAGTATTAATAGAACTTATGTTTTTAATGGATATGAAAATGGTGATACTAATAAGCAAGTTCCAAACTATCTCAAACCAAAGCTTAACCCAAGTAGTGATCTTACAAAATAAGAATTCTCCCCATATTACATTAAAACCATCTATGTTTAAACAGACGAGTTACTCAGCTGTATTCTGGCATCCAACTATCTGTGCTCTGCTGCTGTAAAGCTATATAGCACACAGTATGAAACAAACAAAATGGCATATGTACTACCATCCTGAAAATGTTTGTATTTTGATTTTAAAAGATGAATAACATTCCTAGTTTTAGCAGTGTTCTCTAAATTCTGTATATTGTTAGCACTGAAATATTTTTGTTTCTAATGGTCATCCAACAAGGGCTCTTTGTTTAAGTAACTACTAGATGGAGATTGTTGGATGTACTAGAGTAGAACGCTGCCAACTCAAGATTCATTTAATGCTCATGTCTTACATTTATTAAACAATATTTGTTTGGAATTTAGAACTGAATGCTAGCTTAAGATTTTTAGTCATTTATTTTTTCTGTCCACTTGATTAATCCCTTCTAGAAAGGATTCTTTGAGGCAGTCCTTGCCCTAGTTTGTATAGAGGACAAGAAATTTCTGCTGTAAACATTTTATTATTCTACAAACTTAATTTCATTTCCTTGGAGTAATGTGAAGTAGGAAATACTTCATTATCCATCAGTATTTTTTAAACAATTCACTCACAATTACTGAAAAATAAAGGGAAAGGGTGTTGCAGAATTTATTGCGCATACAATGCTGTTTGCTTCCATTCGGGCTTCACACTGGTACTGAACAATGATGGAGGCTTGTCTTTAACCTCTCTTACTACAGTATTATGTAGATAGAGATGCAGATTATAAGTGAAAGGTTTTCTTTATGTATGTTCAAAAACTATTATGCCATATTTAAAAAGCTGTAAGAGGTAAGTTGGGAGTGACGTTGTACTAGATTTGATTTGAGCAGAATAAGATTAATTCTATTTAGAATACTAAAAAATATAGTTGTTAACTGAATGTGAAAGTATTCAAATTGGAGTAAGGTTATACTGTTTTAACAGCTTTCATATGCTTTTGTTAAGGAATATTTAATACTGTTTACCCCAAAAGCAGGTGTGGTTAACAATCAAAGCAGGCCGCAGAGTCACAGCAGTGGAGAATTTAGTCTGCTACATGAGCACGACGCTTGGTCGAGCAGCAGCAGCAGTCCTATTCAGTATTTGAAAGGTCATACGAGGTCTAGTCCTGTGCTCCAGCAGAGAACACCTGAAACACTGGAGAGTCGTGGAAGACAGATCAAAGCTGATTCTCCTGGAAGTGAAGTTGTTACCCTGCAGCAGTTTTTAGAAGAAAGCAACAAAAGTACCTCGAGTGAGGTTAGTTCATGAAACATTTTAACTGTATGTTACCCTATATACGTGTACGGAATTAATAGAGTACTTACAGCAAGCAGAAGTGGTTTAGAACTTTGTAGGAGCTCTGGTTATGCCCACATTTGGTGGTGTGGGCTGTATCCTGATAAACTGTACTTGCTGTATTACATAAAACATCAGTTTAGGATTTCGCAGCTTGCCTCTAGGATGCTGAAGCAGGTGAGAAGGTCAATCTCTACTGCAAAAAAAATATCCTGTGTTCTGATGGATGGTACACTCATCAGAATTTAGATAGAAGGCCATAAACTCAAAGGAAACTTGCTTTTCCATCTTCCAGTTCAGCCCTTGTCTTCAGTAGGAGCTGTTTTCTTACATCAACAGAAAATGAGGTACTTCAGTCCCCATAGAGAGACTCTTTGTACATTTATTTATTTTAACTCTCCTGGGCGAATCGCCTGACCTTGGAGCTTGTTGACCTGTAGGAGGAGTGAATCAAAGAGGATGTTTCTTTAAATCAGTGGCAGTTTGTTAGAAGCACGGAATGCTCTTGTCTCTGCTGGCATTCTGATTTATTCGTCACTCAAGTGGATCTGCCCTAAGCCCAAAAGTGCTCTGAACTAAAGCAAGGCAGTTACTCTGGCTGGGGATAAGGATCAGACTCCATCTATTTTTAGCTACACAATTATAATGGCAACACATACATTCACAGCTGAATTGATTGGGGTAGTCTGTGACTTGAATTTGGAGTAAGTCCCTGGATTTTTTTTTGCTACTTAAAGTGCTGTAGCACCTGTGACCTCTCTGGCAAGATTTTTTTGTTTGTAGTGGCTGTTAGGTTGTGTTGTTTGTTTTTTGTTTGTTTAAAACATTAGACAATACTCTTCTGGAAACAGAACTAAGACACCACCTGAGTCATCAAGTCTAATCCACTGCTGTTCAGGAATCACAGAATCCTTTTCACAGCATCACAGAATTACTCAGGCTGGAAGGGTCTTCAAAAGGTCTCCCTACAGCTTTCTGCTGGAGCCTTTCCTTAATGCTCTTAGCTTAAAAATTTGTTCCAAATCGTTTCCTTCACCATTTCAAAAAGTGCTGAAGTCTATCTCTGTTAAGTCTGTCAGTAGTATTCATTGGTGTTTTTTTTTTTTTTATTTTCTATTGCTAAAGTCTTTTCTCCAAAAAGAAATTTTTGAAATGTATCTGGTCTGAATTCAGGCACAAGGTTAGGTGCTTTGCAGTGTTTTCTGAGATTCTTGTCTTTATTATTTGAGCGTATAGAGGATGTAAGCTTTTAGCTCCATATTATCAGTATGAGTTAAAGTACTAGCTCATGTGAAATTGTTTAGCAAAGTAGTGATGGCTGATGGCAGAGGGCAAAGTGGGTGAGAAGATGAACCTCAAGTTTCCAGCTTCTGACTTGCTGCAGTATTTGGTATTATGTGAGCTTATTCCAGGTATCTGTGATCTCTCTGATGTACCTAGTTTTTAACTTGCTTGTAAGTAACTTGCACAGAAAATTCGAATGTGTGCTATAAACATTTACGTATAATACCACTTTTAGTTCTGAGATTTTTCTTTCTTAAACGTTTTTAGAATTTTTCTTTCATGTCTGCAAAGAATGATTAAGAAAAGGTCAAGATTACAAGTTATAAATTTACAAGATGTTTGATGTTTTTGGCAGATGAAATCTACAAGTGAAGAGAATCTTTTAGATGAAGTAATGAGAAGTCTATCTGAGTCTGCTGAGCTGGCAGGAAAGGAAAAGCTAAGAAAGACATCTGCTGGTTGTGGAATTGTGAGGTCGTTAAGTGTAAAAAATACAGTTGATTTCTCAGATGGACGGTCCTTCAAACCAGAACAACTTGTAAGGCCCAGCCTTCGTAAAACTGAAGATGCCTACTTCACTAGCTCTCCCATAAAATTTACATCAGGCACTCAAGGGAAGGCCAAATCAGTGAAAGAAAAGGTACACACAGCTGTATCACAACGACAATCAAGAGATTGCAATCCTTACGCTACCTTACCTCGTGCAAGCAGCGTGATTTCTACAGCAGAAGGAACTACTCGAAGGACAAGCATTCATGATTTTCTGTCTAAGGACGTTAGGCAACCTGTGTCTGTTGATCCAGCAGCAACCACCGCTGACAGAAGTGTTCCAGCAACATCTAGTGAGTACTCAGCACACCAGTTATCCTCTAATTTTTTTCACTGTGTGGCTTACAGAGTAGATTGTGTTCCACAAAGCAGTACAGCTAATACAGTTAAACCACGTAGTTTAGGATGCAACTCTGACGTGCCTAAGACTTCAAGGATGGAAAGGTCAAATTTCTGTGAGAAACCTTTCTTAAGCACAAATGCATTTAAGGATAAAGTCAGTATATCTGGTAATGATAGCACAGGATCATGTACTGTGGTTCAGCCTTTTTTATCCCTTAACACCGAGTTAGTGAGTAATATAAGTGGGTTGCCTCCAAGGTCTACATCAAAAACTGACCAGGCAAACCTGTCAGCATTCAGATCTGTACCAAAAAATCAGGAGCAGCCTTTTGCTAACCAGAAATCTGATGAGAGGGACCTACGGCCAGCTTTAAGTAGTGAGTTTGTTCCTACCACCACCTGTGTCAAAAACACTAGCGAGGGAGAATCCCTGCTGCTTGTTTCTGAAGATAATAAAACGTTGTGGTATGAGTATGGTTGTGTATGATAAGAAAATTGTATTATTAAATATATAATCATATATGAGATGTAGGTGTTCTTTTCAATGTCCACTGGATTTAGAGAGAATTTCACTACAATGAAAAAGTAACTTCATTTAGATCTGTGGGTTGTTTTTTTTTTTCCTGAGAACAATGGCATAGAGCTCAGTTGTGTACTCAAGCATGTTTGAATGTAAAATTGTAACCTCGCCAAAGTTTGCATGAAACATTAATTGCACTGTATATATTTTGCATGCTTTCAAAATTCTTTATAATACAAGCTATATTTTTATTTGTAATCCATTATAAATATTTTGGTTTTTTTCTGTACATAACTGAATGCATGTTAAACCAATCGCATGCTGCACTGCCAGAAACAGGGCAGTGACCTACAAAAGTGTCAGTACAAAGACAGTGCTTTTCAGTTGTGCCTGTGCTTTCACTTTGTCAGTAACATGTTGATCTGTGTTTGGAGTAAAAATGCTTTTTTCTCTCAAAAACGAGATGCTAAGGAAAGGAAGTATTTAGAGAGGTTTCAGTTTCTCACTCAACGTTTGTGCCATGTCCTGCGTGTCACTGCACAAGGAACAAGTTAGAGTCACTGAACTACTGGGCTATAGCTTGCACAAAAAATGAATCACAATTCATGTTAGTGTTGAAATATTTGAATAAGTAAATACAATTACCATTCATAATTCTATACATTAATGCTAGTTCTTATTCAGAGGTAACAAATAGACTATGTGCAGCCCTTGCGATGAAAAAATGACCCTTTCCACCTTTTCCCTTGCACATGTGTTATCTTTCCACGTCTGGTGTACAAATGTGGTGAAGTATGCTGTTTCCTGAGGAGGCAGATAGCAGTTACCTGAGACTCCATGTGGTATATGGTAATAAAAACTTGTACTGATTATGGTGGAAATTCATTTTTTCTTCTTAATATAAGTAATGCTTTTGTAATAGAAAACAAGATGTGTAACAGAGTAACAAAAACTGTGTTAAATATTAGTGCTGCAGAAGGCAAGTAATTTAAAGTTTGCTCACAAAATTTAGTGTGTAACTCATTAACTTCCAGGCAACCAGCTAAACAGTAATGTTGAGAAGTGATGACTTAAACCATGGTTTCAAGCAATTGCTTGAAACTTTGCAATGATAAATTCGTATAAACTATATATATAGAAGAAATACTTGACTGAAAGTAATTAATATCCTGTTACGATTTTTCCAATTGAATTTATTTTGCCAGCAGTTTTGTGGCAGTCGTGGTACTGCTGTGTGGGTTGGACTTAACGTTCCTCTGTGTTTATCTAAGGAGGGGTGGAAATGCTGCTAAAGTACAGTTCCTTCAGAGGAAGCAACAGACATCCCCCATGTTAGTCTCTAAGCTCTCCATTTCATATAGGAGCATTGTTAATAAAATGCAGAGAGCACTTTCACAGAATTGCAGGGCTTGGAAGGGACCTCTGGAGATCCCCGAGTCCAAGCCCTGCTAAAGCAGGGTCCCTGCAGCAGGTTGCACAGGAAAGCATCCAGGTGGGTTTTGAATAACTCCAGAGAAGGAGGCTCCACAACCTCTCTGGGCAGCCTGCTTCGATGCTCACAGTAAAGAAGTTCAGATGGAACTTGCTTTGTTCCAGTTTGTGCCCTTTGTCCCTTGTCCTATCACTGGGCACTAGCGTTAAGAGCCTGGTCACATCCACTTGACACCTGCTCTTTAGGTATTTATAAACACAGATCTGATCCCCTCTCAGTCTTCTCCAGGCTGAACAGCCCCAGGGCTCTCAGCCTCTCCTCATCAGGGAGATGCTCCAGGCTGTGACCATCTTTGTGGCCCTGTGCTGGGCTCTCTCTAGAAGTTAAACTGAGGAGTGCAGAACTGGGCGCAGTACTCCAGGTGTGGCCTCCCCAGAGCAGAGTAGAGGAGGGGGAGAACCTCCCTCACCCTACTGGCCGCGCTCTTTGTAACGTACCCCAGGGTACCATTGGCCTTCTTGGCCACCAGGGCACACTGCTGGCTCATGGCCAGCCTGTTGGCCACCAGGACCCCCGGATCCTTCTCTGCAGAGCTCCTCTCCAGCAGCTCAGCCCCCAACCTGTACTGATGCATGTGGTTATTCCTCCCCAGGGGCAGGACTCTGCACTTGCTCTTGTTGAACCTCACCAGGTTCCTCTCTGCCCAACTCTCAGCCTATCCAGGTCTGGCTGAATGGCAGCACAGCCTTCTGGTGCGTCAGCCACTCCTCCCATCTTCGTACCATCAGCAGACTTGCTGAGAGTGGACTGCTTCCCTTTGTCCAGGTCATTGATGAAGACGGTGAATAAGACCAGCCCCAGCACCGACCCCTGGGGAACACCGTTAGTTACAGGTCTCCAACTGGGCTCTGTGCTGCTGGTCACAGCCCTCTGAGCTCTGCCAGTCAGCCAGCTCTCAGTCCAACTCACCTCTCATCTTTCACGTCCACTCATCTCTCCCACGCTTCCTAAGCTTACCTACGAGGATGTTGTGGGAGACAGTGTCAAAAGCCTTGGTGAAGTCAAGGCAGATAACATCCACTGCTGTCCCCTTTCCTACCCAGCCAGTCATGACATGGAAGGATACCAGACTGGTCAAGCCTCTTGGTGAACCCGTGCTGGCTAGTCCTGATAACCTTCTTTTCTTCTACTTCCTTGGAGATGACATCCAGAATAAGTTGTCCCATCACCTTCCCAGGGACAGAGGTGAGGCTGACTGCCCTGTAGTTTCCCGGCTCCTCCTTGCCCTTTCTGAAGACTGGAGGGCCGTTGGCTTTCATCCAGTCTTCAGGCCCACCTCCTGTTGTCCATGACCTTTCATAGATGGTAGAGAGTGGTTTGGCAATCACTTCTGCCAGCTCCCTTAGCACCCATGAGTGCCTCCAGAGTTTCAACTCCTTTTCAGGATGAGGAAAAGGAGCAAGGGGAAAAAATTGGATGTTTGAAAGACACACTATGGAGGGGAAAATTAATGTTTCAAAATATAAAGCAGGCAGCCGTTGTCATTGGGCTGGTAATTTTTTCACTTAATGTCGTTCACACTGTGGTGTGCTAATTGTTGCTGTGTTCTCTCTAAAATTGTTTCCCCCTTTAAAACAACAACAACAAGATCCAAAATCTGAAGAAGAATCTTAATTTTGTGTGCATTTTAGTCTTCACTCTTACACGCTGCATCCTGATCTTTGGTCACATCATTCACCTCCATTTCTGTTAACCTGCAGGTGTGTTTGAGATGAACAGTGCTGTCACCAGAAGTGACATGCATAGAACACTTTGTAAGTTATTTGAGGAATAAAAGAAAATCTTTCTAGCTCTGACAGTCCTTACTGTGAACTCGTGCTGTGCTGCCAGTATCTGTATTTTGCTTACCTGATGCAGAGTCGTGTCTTGCAGCAGAACTCCTTGTTACGATCAGAACAAGGTTTGTAGCTGGAGGCAGTATCTTCTATTTCGATCAACTGCTATTGTTTGCAGAATTGGATAAGGTTTCAGGCATCCTGTACCTCTTGTGTGCAAGCCTTACCTTGCTTAGGTCCTTCGACTGTCACAGCCACAAAAAATAGCAGTACTGTCTCCAGATGTATCCTTGTTACAAGCTTCCTGCACAGGCACTGGTCCCCGATTGTAATGAGCAAGGCCAATCTAAAGAGAAATTGTGAAGGTCCTCTCCCTGTGGAGCGAAGTTAAAGCTTGCTTTCAAGGCAACAAAGGAAGCTTTTTTCCAGTCGCTGCCCATGGGGCAGTCAGTTTGCATTGCATCGGTTCTTTTCACAGCACTAAACTTTCCCATACAAAGCAGGTCTGATAGGGAGTGTTTATACCTGACACCTACTGCCTTTGTAACCTGTGTTTTGCATTCTTCTGAGGATGGAGCAGCACTAAAACAGCTGCTTTCACTAATACAAAGGGATTCAAAAGAACCGAATGCCCCACTAGATTCTGTATCCTCTTGTAGGAGTTCTTGACTAGTCCTGCGCAGCTCAGGCTGTTGCTTTCCATTGTTCTGTAACCTTGTCATGAATTGGATTTTGGTTCTGAAGACAGTAACTGCTGTGCTCCTGTTCCTGCTCCGCTGCGTTCATCTGCAGCAACAGCATGCTTCTAGGGATTTGTCCATGTCCCTGAAGAAAACAAATTGACAACAGACATTTACTATATATGAAAGGAAACAAATGTTTTTATGTATAAAAGGAACTTTTATAGAACTTTTTATAAAATACTTGTTGGTCTTTGTGCACTAACGATACATGCCATGGATGTCTGTTGGTTGTTCTCAAGGAGTGGAAGGGTCTGTGAAATTCCTTACAGATCCAGTCCTTCCTGCTCCTTGGCCATCCGGGTGGCTGGCTGTAAAACACGCAGTGCACTTGCTCATTTCTTGGTCCCTGCTGCCTTTAGAATAGGATGTTAGAACTTTGCATGGTAATTACGAACTCTAAATAGTGGCTGCCAGCCAAGAAAGGGGTTGTTCAGGTTCAGCGATTTGCTTGCAATTAAGTGTTTGCTTGATGCTTTGCTTTAAGTGAATAGTGAACTAAGATGCTGCATTTTGCACGTTCAAGCTGTTGCATGCAAAGATAATTTTCTGCTTTGCAGAACTGAGTGTGGACATTTCTGTGTGTAGCAGGTTAAAAAAAAAGAAAAGGAAAAGATGAGTTCTCTTCTAGATTCAGTCAGCCTTGATTAAATATGATGTTTTCTTTCATTTTCATGCAGGCAGAAATTTAGGGTTAGTGTATGTAAAAGTGAAGTGTGTCTGATTGTGGCTTTGAAAATAATATCATTCTGAGTGCTAAGATGAATTTTAATGAGTACAGTTGAGTAGGCACTTCCAGTGAGATTTTTCTGTCCCTCTCCTCTGTTCTCTCCTCTGACCAGAAAAACAAGTGTTTGTGTATCCTTTTGCTCTACTAGTAAGTAGAATGTATTTTAATGCATGAGGGTTTTTTCATGTCCTGATAAATACAATGAATAATACGAAATGCTTTTCTCTGCAGATGTGGAAGCTATCCCAGAAAGCAGAAATTCAAAATGCAGGTCTAGGGAGCAACAAAGCTCCTAAATCTATTACCCACTACATGAGATGTGGGCCAAGTGGTGAGTTTTCTGCCCAAAATGTAAATGAGATTTAATTTCATTTACAACAAACTAACAGCATTACATATAAGAACAAGTGCACATGGCATTAACCAGATACAAATACTGCTTGCTTAACTGGCTTCTGTCTTGCTTATTAGTTAAGCCAGAACAGGTTGTTTTAGTGCAGTTATTTTGCCTGTGTAGGTAGGGAACTTCATCCCAGTTAGACTTTCTTTTGCCTGTAAAAATGCTATTTATTTTTCAAATTTCTCTTGAAGAAGAAAGTACAACAAAGTCAGATGAAGAAGTGATACTGAAGTCAGTTCTTAGAAAGGGACAGATAAATCTAAAAGAATAGTTGAACCTATCAACTTTAAGTATGAGAGTATGAGTAGTATGAGAGAACTGCCTTTTTGTAAAGCTTGTCTTTGGCATTCTGTCCTTCTCCTGACTTCATTGAAACACCTTTGATGCGTGCTGTTAGTGCTGTTAGTTCTGTTAGTGACTTAACTCTGTATTTTGTACTTCTACACTTTAAGCTTTTCTTATGTTCTTTTCTCTTTCTGCCTTTCTGCCTTTCAACACAGAGAGAAAAGTGTCCTTCAGTGTCTCAATATGAAGCCTTTATTTCTGAAGTAAACAAGACAGCAACTGTAGGAATCATTAATAAATATTAAGGGAATTTTTTACATTCTTCGTGACTAGAGCAGGCAAGAAATAAAAACCTACCTACCTTCCTTCCTTCCTTGAATCAAGGAGCTCTACTGGAGTCTGCTGCCGAAAATTTGTAGATGGTCTTAGGAATTATTGCACATTGCACTGTTAAGATCTACTGAATAAAGGACAGTTCTCATCTCCCTAAGGACCAAGAATTTTAAGGTCTCAAGAATTACTCCAGGAAAAAAAAAAAAAA
>WBMW01000439.1:38401-66281 GCA_013396635.1 Penelope pileata
AAAAAAAAAACCATAACTTGCAGTTTATATTTACTTCTGTAAATTTACAATAAATGCTGTAGTATTTTGTTGAAAGTGACTGTATATACAGATACAAAAACCTCACAGCTTACTGGCACTTCACTGCCTTATTTGGTTAGCATAATCTGCATGAAATTGCTCTTTAAAAAGTTTATGCTGATTTTTTTGTTGCATACTGCAAGAAAAATTTGTTTACAAACATGAAAACGTTCGATAACTAACAAAAGCTGGACTGGTGGGATAAGGGTATGATATAGAACATGTTTGTCACTCGTGTTTTTCACATTCCCAAGTTCCTCTGCATATATATGTTCCGATGGTTTTGACAGGAAACTGGCAGGTATGATTTTTCTGTAACTTTTATTTTAGTATAAGGCTGTTTTCAACCAATGGCATTTCCAGGATAAGACTGTCTTACGATGTTTATGTATTGACTGATTTCTTCTTTTATCGTTTGTCTTTTGATATGAGCTGATTGCGGCTTAGGAGGTTTCTTGATGGCAAGGAAAAAAAAAAGTAAATAACGTCATACGCATTTTACAATCAATTCCCCTTAAGGTTATCCTTTATTAGTAAGATAATCACTTCTCATTATTGACTTATATTAGAGTCAACAAGTGTAATTGGTACATTCAATGGTTGTACACGTTTGTTGTCTAAAAAGCATTTGCAGAGAGCTCAGAGGAAGTGTATGTGAACTTAGAAGCAGATGTAAAATAGTATAATTTGATTTCAAATGAATAGGCACACTCATATTTCTATTCTGAAGGGTTAAATTAACTGTGTAACCTTCTTGTGTCTCATCTTCCACCCACAGCTCTCTGTTCACCGAAGGTAAGCGTGGCTTGATGTTCACAGAACTAGTTGCAGACTGCTTGTAGATGGGTCACACTGCTGCTCAGAGCGTGTGATACAGCCACTGCAACTTCTTTAACCTCGTGGTTTTTCTTGAGGCTTACAGGGTTTGTCATTTCTCAAGTCTCAGGCTTTCAGGGACACTTGGAACAGAGTTGTTTTCCACTGGAGAGAGAATGCAGTTCAACAGATTTAAAAGCATGTTGGCATGTCATTTTTGATTTTACTGAAATTTTGTCAAATAGGGGAAGAGAAGAGGAAAGTTCAGGAAGTTATAGAATTGGAAATTTTCTTTTTTCTTCTTTGACTTCCTTCTGAAATACTTTTTTATGATAGAATATTTTAAAAGATCTAGATCAGACAGTATTTTGTCTTGGCGATACAGGCACCTTGTTCAGCCTGAGATTGTTTCCACAGAGAACTCAAACTTTTTTTCCCTTAAGCGAAAATAGGACGAATTTTGCAGCTCTCCACCATATAGAATTTCCATTCTTCCCCTAAAGACACTTCTGATAGTTCATTAAATTCATTGGTTTAATTTGAGCACCAGCTCACACTTGGGTCTGTTTCTGGTCCCCTTGCTCTCGGTGTTGAGATTTTCATGGAGATAAGTGGAAGTATCTTGAGTTCTGCAGTTTCAACATAGCTCAGCAATCCCAAGAGTGACCTGAAGCCCAGAGCATTCCTGAAATCCACTTCCAGTATGTTTGTGCGGGCAGTCTGAGCTCAGCTGCACATGGAACGGCTTCCTGTGCTGTACTCGACAGCATGACCTTCTTGGAGAGGGTTTGGGGCACTCCATGCTGCGGTGACAGAGGACGCGTGGCAGGGGCTGTGCTGCAGGTACTGCTGTGTCCCTCTGTGCACTCAGAGCTCAGGCATAGCCCAGGGTCTCCCTCAATACAGAGTGAGCCAGACAGAGCCCTGATGTGCTCTCAGAGAAAATGACTGTAAGCAATACAAATCCGGAGTCAAGCCTGATTTTGTGCCATTCCTGGACTGCAGTAGAGGCATAGCCATAGAGACCGAAGGGAAACTTGCCTTACATCGTTTCGTAGACATCTGGTTGTGTCGGTAGCCCTTACAGTTAGGGAGAGGTACTTGAAATGAGGTAAATATTAGGAAAGCAGTTCTCCATTTTGATACTTTCAAGCTGGTTTCGGGGTCTGATTGTTGGTGATTCTTCTAGTAGCTCTCCTTGGCAACAGAGGATTGATACATCTTCAACTTTAAACCCAAACCCATACATAGTGCCACTACTTCTAGAAGAACATGTGTCTGGAATTAACCCTTAGTGCCAAATGCTGTTTGTGTTGGCAGTGTCTGTGTTTTGGCATGCCACGTACTCGAAGACCCGGGAATCCATGTGATGATGGCACCTGGCCATGGCTGGTGAGTGGCATGCTGCTGGGCACACGTAGCCTTCTGCCCTCCCAATTGTGGCTGTGCCATCTCCTTCACGGGGACTTCCCTGGCTTTCATTTGTTAGCTCTGTTCTGTATTCATTAAGTTGTCCAGGATTTTGCAGCTTCCTACACTTGATTTTTGGGTACCGTTATACCCTAGGCTGTCAGTGCAGTCACAGCCAGGGCGTTCAGTCACAGATGTTACCACTGCTGGTCGGCTGATGACGTGTACTGGCAGTGAAATCCTTCCTCCAGAAACCTGAGCGAATTTTCCTTGTTTGAGAGCACCAGCAGGAATATGAGGGTGAGGGAACAGGATCCATTCAGGTCAGATTGTAGCACAGGCCACACCAGTGTGCCAGCCCTGGCTGGTGTCCCCAGCACCATTCTTAGCAGGGCTCAAGCAACCGAGTCCGCATCAGGAGAGAGGCCACAGAGGGGTTTGGTTTGTATTCACTGAATTTCCCAAAATGGCACCAGGGGTATGTTTTTGTTCAGGAGATCAGGCTCCTCACTCCCAACGCTTTCCTGTGCAGAGAAGTTGTAGAGCAGAAGAGCAGTCAGGAGGTTCTCTGTGCTCTGATGCAGACATGTTTTATCCTTTCTGAATTGGTAGAACACCTCATTAGGTAGGGAGCCTGATCTCTCCAGTCTGTGCCCATAAAACAACAAAACCAGCCATGTGATTTGGGCACCACTTCGCTTTTTCTGAACCACGAACTCCCAGGGGAGCAGCACAGCAGCTGTGGGACAGCCTGCAACAAGAGTACCCAGCTGTTTGCAGCGAGAGCTAAGAGTTGCCAAACGTGTCACTGTTCGTTAAAGTTTACAAAAGTTGTTTTAATACCGTACAATGTATAATTTTCATTTGCTTTGCTGATAGTCTGCTGAGGATTTAGTAACATTCCCAACATGTATTATTTTTAAACTTTGTCCAAGACATGATGCAGCCTCAACAGAGGAGCTCGTGTGTGATTCTTAGAGGTAGATGATAATGTATATGTAAATAATGCTTTGATATTAATAAAACTGCCTTAAAGGAATGTACCTAGGTGTGAAACAAAACTTAAAAAGCTCTTATTTAAAACTGTAATTTCCTTTACATATTGATTTTTTTAATGTTTGCCATTGTATACATTTATTAATGATGTTATTAAAATACCGAACCAAATGATTTTTATTCTTATTTTGTGTGTACATTTATACACACTTTTTCTGGAAACTGATGTTACTGGAAGGCTGTTGGTGTTAAGTACTGGCGTTGTGGTCCGTTGGTAATGTGTTCAGTATTTCGTCTGGAAGGAAACCTATAAAACTGTAGCAGAAATTTTCTGGACGCTGTGTAGTTTGTTCCGTGCTGTTTCTTTGTAAAGACTTGTGTAGCTTTTAACTATACATTATTTTAATATTATTTGAAAAAGACACTAATTTCATACTAAATACAATAAGAGGTCGTTGCAGATTTGCTAAATGCAGTATTTGAAGCTTTCATTTTGCTTGATGGTTATTTTTGCTGAAACAAGTCTCAGAATCTCTTCTGAAGATGAAAGTAGTTTGATTCTTAAGTACTGCAGAGTTTAAGATTTGTGAAATGCAGGATTCTGCTATTGTGCACATCTTTCAAACTCATTATCTTTCACATTTAAAGCTTTCTAGTTTAAAAAAAAAAAAACCTTGACAAGTTAAATTTACTCTGCTGTATTTTTTTTCCTTTCTTTCTTTTTGGAAGTGGTAAACAATTCAGGAGTACTGCAGAGAATAAACCCTAAAGGGAAGGGAGAGTGAGAGGCAGAGGGTAAGATAAATTTCATGTGTAAAGATGGGTAAGATGTATCATAAAATCTGGCTGCTTTAGTAACACATTTGTCTGCCCAGCATTCCCTGGGCAGCTCATCAGTCAGCCCTGTGTTCCCAAATAGCAGATGTTCCTTTCAGTCTTTCGTTTGACAAAAAAATATACAAACACTCTATCTGGACATCTTTGTTACCACTCTCACTGCAGGTTTCTGTCTGTTCAGCACTTTAAGGTCACTTCCTTCCCGTTTAAGACAGTTGCCATTATAGATGGGACTGGTTTGTGTTGTTCTAAATCAGACAGAACGTAAGCTGCTCTGTCACAAAGCGTGCTGTAGTGCGGAACACATCTCTGAGAACAGGGTAATAAACCCCTCTGAAAGGAAGGAAAACACACTAGTGATGCTTGAAACAACTTGCCTTGTCCTAGAAGATGCTTATTCTTAACTCAGTTAATGGTAGTTGTTCTTTTCAGAGATGTTACTTTTAAAAAAAAGTGGGGGAAGAAGTAACTTTGATGTTCTCCTCAGCTCACAGAGCTGTGTCTTGGCCATATATAGTGAAACAGTCGAATTGGCTGACTTTTGCCTTATGTTTATTTAAAACGTTTCCCTTTGTGAATGTTAGTGTTGCATCCTTTAGCAAGATGCAGTAGCAAACAGTCCATTCTGCAAGTCTTTTTTTTTTCCACTCTTCTGGACTCTGTGGAGTTTCTGCTGCTTCTGTCTTAAGTACAAAGAAAGTCTGTTTGAAGGGGTTTTACTCACATAGGAACTTTCCTCCCAGGAATCACCACAAAATACCACACCTGTGAAGGAACGTGCAAGAACATCATTCCTTAGAGCTCTTTTCCTGGGTGTTAGCACCCCTCCTGTCTGCTTTCAGGTCTCCTTCATGTTCTGCCAGTTTTTTGGAGGCATGCTGTCCTAATGGGCCAATTACCAGAGGACTTAATGATTAGTTCCCAAAGGGAGGATACTGTGAAATGAAAATGCAACTGAAAATGTAGACAATCAAGTATAGTGCAACTAAGTTTCTATTTTCTAGGTGAAAATTAAGAAAAATAAGAAAGCAACATAGGGAAAAATGGGTACAGGTTAAATTAAAAAAAAATAGACACTTCTGTCCTGTGTTGACAAATAGTTTAGACATTTAACTTAGTTGAGACCTTCAAGCCCAGTACCACACAAGGCTGCAGTTCATCCATTTTATTAATAAACACTATGACATCATTTAAATAACGCCATTTCATCCTGCTGGATACCAGCGGATTACAAACATCTTTCTTTTTAGAATATTCTGTCCACCTTTTAATAACCTGAATGCATTATTTTTTCTCACCAAGTCACAGGATGTAAAAAAGAGCATGCCTATTTTTCCAAGCTGTACTTATCACGAGACTTGCACCAGTTCTGTGCTATAAAAATCGATGCCGAGGAACGCAAACTTCACCTATTTGGCATCGTCATCGAAATTCACAATGATCGGATCGTGGCCTGTCGACTTCACAAACTTCAGGAAGTCCTCAGGGCTCAAGCCCATGGTTGCAGAGTTCGTCATGGGGTGGAAGTAGACCTTCTCGTGGCCGCCCTGCAGCAGGCCCGCGTCCAGCACCAGCTGCACCTCTCCCGGGTCACAGAAGAGGGCCAGCGGCGTGGCACAGCCCTGCCCCACCTGCAGCTTCTCCAGCATGGCGTTCCCGTCGGCAAAGCGCAGGTTTCCGCTGCCGAGGCCCAGCTTGGCGAGGTGGTTCAGGTCCACCTGCCTGTCGTGCAGGACGCTCACCAGCCAGAACCCCTTCTTCTTCTTGTCCTTGAGGAAGAGGTTCTTGCTGTGCCCTCCTCTCATGTGCTGGACGTGGGGCATCATTTCTTCCACGGTGAACACCTGGAAAACGGCACAGTGTGAGGGCACGCAGGCAGCTCTCCTTCAGCGTTTAGAAAATACCCAATGTTACGCTCAGCCTCAGAACTGTACCCTTTTATGAAGAAATTTTAAAAGAACACGAATAAAACGTGACGCACTGCTCCCGCAGCCTCTCTCGCTCATTTCGTTCATAAAACCGGTTGGAATGGGCTCCCGGCCCCCCCTGCCGTGGGCTGGGTGCCCCCCGCAGCTGTCCAGGGCCCATCCCGCTTGGAGCTGCCCCGGGGACGCGGCCCCGCAGCGCTCCGGCCCCACCTCCGGGTGCTCCACGGTGACCGCGGCGATGCCCAACTCCTGCAGCCGCTGCTCCAGCGCTTCCCGCAGCCCCGGCGCCGCCGCCATCGCCGCCCCTTCCTTCTCAGCGCGGTGTACTTCACTGTGCAGTTATTCCCCCATTTTACATCCGGAGGGCGCTGCGTAGCGTTAATGCTGAGGCGGAACGTGGCACTCCTGCCTGGGGGGGCTCTTCACCGCCCCAGCACTGAGGAGAGGCCCCGCCCTGAGGTGAGACCCCGCCCCCTGCCCTCAGGAGGCTGTTAGCCCCACGCCCCGCCGGTAGGCAGTGCGCCTGCGCGGTGCTCCGGTGACACTTCGCGCCTGCGCAGAGAGCTGTCTTGCCGGCGCCGGGCACGGAGGGGAGCGGGTGAGTGTTCGTTAGCGGCCGTTGGGCCCCCCGGGGCGGGCCGGGGGACGAGGGGCTCCTCAGAGCGGGCAGGAGGCGGCGCGGCGGGGCCTGGCACCCTCACGGCGGGGCGAGACGGCTCCTGAGGGAGCTGCTCGGCCTTGAGGTGGGGGCGGTTCGCTGGGCTGCGTCGGGCCCGCGGGCGCTGCGGGACGCGTCCGTCCGTGTGCGCAGCCCCGCGCTGTGGCTCCGCGTGCTGTGGCCGTGCCGGCTGCGCCCTTAGCGCTGTGCCGTGTTCTGCCCGCAGGGGCCGTGGGGCGGGAGAGCCGCTGAGGGGACCGCGCGCTCGGGGGATGGCGAGGAGCTGCCTGTGACGGGAGGCACCGCGGGTACCGGGAGCAGCGCCCGGGGGTGCGGGTGGGGCCCCGGAGCGGCACGGAGCGGGAGGCGGGCGCAAGGCTGTCAGCAGCGTGAGTGCAGCTAGGATGGTGGGCACGAGATGTGAGCAGTCTGACAGGGGCATCGTGGAAAGCCTCGTGGCTAAGCCAGGGCTCAGCCCTGAGGGACGTCCCTGTGTGTGTGTGACAGCAGCAGTGCTGCTCTGGGGCTGCAGCGGTGGCAAACCCCCGTCGGTGTCACTGGCTGCAGCTTCCCCGTCAGTGCAGCACACGGAGCTGGTGTTCCTTCTTCATAGGTCGTGTTGCAGAGCCTGGAGTAGGGATTTCAGTGATTTGTATTAAAGTTCTGCAGACACAGGTGGGAGGTCTGCAGTTGTGGAGGTATCAGTGAATCTGTGTGTCTGCAGTGGGATGGTGAAGGGGACAGGTGAAGCACTGCAGGAAGAGGAGAAATGAGCAGTTTTACTACATACTTTGGCTTTGTCAGTATCCAGCATCCTGCTTTGAAGCACTACAGTGTTTGTGTTGTGTTCCTGCGGGTGCTTTCGCAGCCCAGAGCAACTATCGTTGTGTCCCTTTACACTTCCAGTGAGGAAATGAATCAAGGGCTGATACTGAAGCTCGAGAATCTGATCCGGTTCCGTGGTGCCTGCAGACAGCTGCGCGCTCTCTCCTACAGGAAAGCTGGCCGAGCACAATGGCAGCCTGCACAGCCGTCAGCGTGTCCCCTGCCATCTGTCCGTCCACATCCGCAGTGCTGGCAGAAGCACAGGTTCACCGGAGCTGCCCTATCACCCTGCAGGCATCTGGCTACGAGGGAGGTAACGAGCACAAGCCAGTGACCTCTGGTTTATGAGAAATTCCAAAGTGCAGGAAATCTGTCTGAGCATTTAATTACAAAAAAAATAAAAGGAAGGGGGGGAGCTTTATTGTTTGAGTATACAGAAGCTGTTCTAAGTTTGTATGACGAAGTGTGCTTATTTGAGACTGTATCCAGTGGTACCTTAGGGACTAATGCTGAATAAATAAGAAGAAAACTTCACCCAGACCCCATCTGCCTATAGCATCCTTGCCTGAGCTACCCTATAGTACTTCATTTCAAATGCCTGCTGCAGCCTTCTGGTAGCTGCTTTCCCCTGGTGTTTTGTAGTAGAGTGGTCATCTAAGGGTATGGAAAACATCAAAGGCTCCTCATTTCCTGTGAGTTTGTTTTCAAATGCTGATGGGGTTTTTTAAGGGTTGCAGAGTATCTGTGAATTAATGTGTTAAAACATTATGCATACCAAGTTTGTCAGTCTGTGGTGTGGCTTACAAGGTGTTTATTTTTAAAATCCCAGGGCAGCTGTGGTGGTGGGAATAAGCAAAAGTCTGCTTGGGATTTAGTCACCACTTGTAAGGTGGAAGAGGAGTTGATTAGGAGGAGGGCCACAAAACTGGTCTAAGGGATGGAGCACCTCCCCCCTAGGGACAGGCTGAGAGCTGGGGCTGTGCAGCCTGGAGAAGGGAGGGCTCCAGGAGACCTGATAGCTGCCTTTCAGCATCTAAAAGGGGGCTGCAAGAAAGAGGGGGACAGACTCTTCAGCAGGGTCTGTTATGACAGGACAAGGGGAGATGGCTTCAAACTCAAACAGAGGAGATTTGGGTTGGATGTAAGAAAGAAGTTTGCACTAAGGGTGGTGAAGCACTGCGTGGAATGCCCAGAGAAGCAGTGGGTGCCCTGTCCCTGGAGACATTTAGGGTCAGGCTGGGGGGGCTCTGAGCACCCTCGTGGAGCTGTGGGTGTCCCTGTGCATTGCAGGGGGTGGGACCAGGTGACCTTTAAAGGTCTTTTCCAACTCAAATGATTCTATGTCTTAAATCATTCACTTACCATAATTCTTTAGTGTTGTAGACAAAAAGATGTGTTTACAGCATGCAGTTTGAGACCGTTGTCTTTTATAATTGTTTTTATTATTTCTTAGCTTATGCCAGCTATGTGTTCCTATATACATGTCTAATTCCATATAGGAGAAGAAAAAGGACAGAAAGAAATTGCCGATGACCAGAGGTGAAGTGGAGATAAGGCCGAGGATGACCATTGAGGAACTTGCCAGAGCGATGGGTAAAGATGTAGGTGAGAGCTGCTCCGTTGTTCAAGATGTATTTTGGCTGTTGCATTTCTATCAGTCGTGCCACTTTCACGATTGGTGAAGGTGTTCTAAGATGGTGTTAGTGATTACTAACCCTTCCCTTAGCAGTGTAGACCCATATCAAACAACTCCTTTCATCAAAGATGTTTAACCAGAGAGAAAAAAAAAATGTTGGTAGTCATAATGCCAGACTGAAGAGAAAAAGTGCTGAGGCATCCAAACTGTCAGGCAAGGCATTTCAGTCTAAAGAAGCCAGGACTCTGCTCCTTTTTATATTGTGGAAGGAGAAACACTGCACCCTGGTTTGTTGAAGCTGGACCTCTGCGAGTGAAGGGTTCAGGGCTAAAGAGAGGCACAAAAAAGCCTCAGCCTGTGGTCCAGCCCTTGGGCATTTGCCTGGGAGCAAGAAGCTGGAGTCAGAGCAATCTGTGTTCCATTAAAATAGTCACTTGATTGTCTGGGGAGAGGGTGGTGCCAGGGGTGGTTTCAGAACTTGCTCACAATACTTTCCTGTTCAGGTGGCTTCCTAACAACTGGATTGTGGAAGTAGGCTTGTTCTTTTAACTGGTTGTATAGTGGCTCAGCTCGAGTACTTTTCAAGGATGTTCTAAGGAGTTACTGACACGTTGTGACTATTAACATTGAAATAATTCCATGCCTTTGTAATTGCAGTTCCCAGTCTTTTCTATCCAGGTGGGTACTCTTTCTGGCAAACTTCTCTCTCAGGAAGGAAGAGGGAAGCAGGAGTCTGTCACATCTCTCTGTATGTTTCAGAGAGATTTGTAATGATGTCCACATGTAACAATTTTTGACTGTTGCAGTATGTTCTGCATTTCTACTGCCGGAGTGGCATATGAACAGATCTATCAGATTTCCTTCCTCCTTGAATTACTTCTTAGCTATTTAGTTTAGATGAGTTTCAATTGTTTTATGGGAAAGTAAGCTGTGAAAATCGATGTGAAAAATAAGACTGCAGGATTGAATGAGGCAGTCATTTTCAATAGACTTTTTTGATTGAGGTCATTCACTGTAAGTATGTAGCATAACAGGAACTTTATATAAATCTACCTAAAGCAAAAATGCTTTGTGAATGGAACTTACTGGTGTGATATAAACTGCTAGCAGAAAGTCTGAAATGGGCTTAGCGTGTTTCAGTCCCACGTGCTTTTAGATGGAATTGTTACATGTCTTTATCTTTTCTTTAGATCATGTTTACGAAGCCCTGCTGTACACAGATATTGATGTTAATTCCCTAGAACCAGATTCCATTTTGTCTGAGGACTCTATCAAGCTAATTGTTAAAAAATCAGGAATGAAGTATAAGTCAGCAAAACTGAAAGAAGAAAAAGAAAGAGAAAATAAAGATGCTGTGAAACGGTAAACTCTGAACTGTTGTTTTTTGCTCTTCTTATCCTATTTGTTTCTGCAAGCAATTTCTCTATACTGTGTTTTTTTCTCATGGTGTGTTGACAATACATGGTGTGCTCATGATCAGATAGCGTTTAAAAGATAAAGTTTGCTACTTTGCTTTCTCTGGCCGTTACACTGATGCTCAGATTTGATTTGTTTTAGGTGAGTATTTTTCTATGCAGTTTTCTGAAGAAAAGCTAACTCTTCTCCAGTGTACTGAGTTGCTGTATTAGTTGGTGCAGCAGGAAGAATGAATCCTAAGCGGGCAAGCGGTGTGATGTAGCTAGGATTTACAGTTACGGTGGGGAGAAGCTAGGCTTACCTCTTCATCACTGAGCTCTGGTAAATGGCTGTTCGTTAGACACAGTGGGCATGACTGTGGCTGAGTGAACTTCTTTGGTGTTCATGAAACGTGGTTTTATCTTGATTGTAGGCCTCCTGGAGACCCAGCATCCTTAACTCCGCGGCCGCCAGTTGTTACGATAATGGGCCACGTTGATCACGGGAAAACAACTTTGCTTGACAGCCTACGGAAATCTCAGGTGGCAGCGATGGAAGCAGGAGGCATTACCCAACACATTGGTGCTTTTCTTGGTACGATCCAAGCATATGGGCATGTGTATAAAACACCTTATGTAATGCGCTGACTTGCTGACAGTTCACTGGGGAAAGTGTTGCACCATACCCAGTTCGTATGCAAGCAGTGAAAAAGGAAAGCATCGCTTGTGATGAATAAAATAGTTCAGCTGGACCTGATGATAGTTATTAGGTCCCTTCCAACTGTCTGACCACTTCAGGGCTAGCCAAAAGTCAAAGCGTGTTATTGGAGTCATCAGCTAAGTGCCTCTCGAACGCTGCCAGGCACGGGGCATCAGCCGTGTCTCTTGAAGCCCATCCTGGTGTTTGGCCACCCTCACAATAAGGACACTTTTCCTAATAACCAGTCTGAACCACCCTGGTGCAGCTTTGTGCCATTCCTGTGCATCCTGGCATTGGTTAACAGTGGGAAGAGACCAGCGCTTCCCCCTCCATTTACTGTGCTCAGAAAATTGCAGAGAACAATCAGGTTGCCTGTGAGCCAGACTAGACAAATCCACATAACTACGTGAACAGAACTGTGAAGGGGATTGTCTGTGCAGTCAACATTGTTTTTAGACTGTTTTAGATTATGAAAGGTATGAGAAATGCTTAATTTACTGAAGTTCAAATGAAACTGTGTGTAATGTTGATTTTAAAATGTATTGTTTACTCACAGTGCATCTGCCTTCTGGGGAAAAGGTCACTTTTCTTGATACTCCTGGGCATGCAGCTTTTTCAGCCATGCGAGCGAGAGGTACCTATGTTACTGACATCGTCGTGCTGGTTGTAGCAGCGGAGGATGGAGTGATGCAGCAAACTGTAGAATCCATTGAGCATGCTAAAAATGCTGGAGGTACACTGTTCAACTTGTTAACGTGACATTTGTGAGTGGCAAGCCACAAAGTTAGTGTACAAGATGTGTGTTACAGTGCAGCTCAAATACTGAGCGCCTTGCAACCGTTTGTTCACCTCCCAAAGGAAACTCCCTGAATTAAAATCCATGTAATTTGCAAAGTAACTGTCCTAGTCCTGCTGCTTTTTCCCCAGGAAGGTTTCTGAAAATGTACTGAATGTTGCACTAAAAGATACTAAATTTTTTTCTGGACTTGCAGATTTGCCAGAAAAAAGCATAGCGTGTAGGTAGTTCTTGGTTTTTTTTTTGTTTTTTTTTTCCCCCCTCCACTCTCTACTAGAAAAGCTGCTCCAAGCCTCAGCTTAAGGTAGCTCAGGGAAGAGATGCCCAGTGAGCTGATTTGTTCAAAGTAGTCACAACCTGTTCTTAGTGTCACTGTGCTAGTAGCAGCAAGTTTTTGTTAGGCTGGTGATGAGTTTGTTCTCTCCTTTTAGTTCCTCTTGTCCTTGCCATTAACAAGTGTGACAAACCTGAAGCTGATCCGGAAAGAGTGAAGAAGGAATTGCTGGCTCATGATGTGGTCTGTGAAGAGTTTGGAGGTGATGTTCAAGCTGTAAATATTTCTGCACTCAAGGTAAAGTTTTGGTGAAACAAATGGTCATGGTCATGAATGTGCAGTATGTGCATACAGCCACATTTTTATTTGACAGTTGGAAGATGAGTGCTTATCTTTCTGGTATTTGACACCTTACTGTGAGCTGCTGCCTCCAATTAGAGCCGTTTGAAACATACTCCTGTCCTATTTTGAGGCTCAGACCTTCAGTGAGCATTAATAATTCATTTATCGTTGGGAAATCTAGTGTGAATGTTTTTCATGTTAATCCTAATTGTTGTTTCCTCATGTGTTTGCTGATAGTATAATATTTGTGTAAAATCAAAGTCAGTGGTAATGCTATATATGAAGAAATTCAAATGGGGGTAAATAAATATTTTCATAACACATACCTTACTTACAGTAACTTACAGTGGACTTGCAAGGATAATACAGTCAATGTTGTGAGCAACTGATGGCTAAAGACTGAGCTAACATCAGTACTTTAGTCCATGCTTTTAGGTCTGTGGTAGCCAAACTAATGCAGCAGTATCTTAGGCTTGTTGCTGTCTTTCTAAATGCATCACAAGTCATCTTTTAAAATTTCAGGCAAGTTGAAGACCTGAGGTTGTTCCCTTACACTTTTTCAAAATAGGCATACATAGAGATGGTTTCTCCATTCACCTCTGTAGCAGAATATTGCAAGGTCTTTTTCTGCATCCTTAACTTTGATGCTATGAACAGAGAAGCAAGGAAGCTGTCCTTACTAATGCAGCTTGCATTCTGGACCAGCAGACCTAATAGTCTGTTACTTTATTTACTTTTATTGCCATCTTGCCTTAAATCTATGCTGTTGGATGGTATTGCGTCGTTGGAAGTTCTGAATTAAATGGGAGAATTTGCTGCTGATTTCAACTTCGGATCTTTTTTAATTGTACTTCACTCTTCTTGTTTTGCTTTGTACAGGGTGACAACCTGATGGTTTTGGCAGAAGCAACTGTTGCTCTAGCAGAGATGTTAGAGCTGAAGGCAGATTACACAGGTCTGGTAGAGGGGACCGTAATCGAGTCTCGCAAAGACAAAGGGAAAGGGTAAGTTAACCTGTTCCAGCTTTCATGCAGCAGTTTGTAACAGTGCATCAGTACTGTTCAGGTGGTTTGTACTTCAAAGAAAAAGGATTTGTAAACTGCTAGAGCACAAATCATCTTATTACTAAGATGAAGTCCTATAAGCTCAGGAAATACTTGAAAATGCTAGAGCAGATTATTTTTAAAATGTCATTAAAAAGTAGAGCTGAGGAAGTTCGTAGTCATAATATCATAGACATGTCACAATTTGCCTGACATTTTACTCTTCAAAATATTTCAGTTCTTTTGCATATTCTCTGTGAAGGAGGTGTGTGTGTTCTGCCCTCTTTAAAAACAAACTGAAGGCTGGGAAGTTGGGTTGGTTCTTCTGTTTCTTTAGTGGGGAGGCTGGGAACAGAGGTTAACTTAGCATGTGAAATCAGTCTGTTTCTGAAAGGTGGAAGATTAATCTGCAGAAATGAAGAGTACGATACAAGTTTGGGGCTTTCTGCAAGTCAGTAAAATTTTCTTAGTGTGCTAATACACAGGAATATTCTGCCTGTGATTGATCACCAGTCCATTATTTTTTGTGTTTACTTGCCTATGATAACCCTGAAAATGGTTATTCTAGTTAATGAAGAGTTGCTTTAATTTTGTCTGTTATGTTTCCCTTCTACTTTTTGCTAGTCCAGTTACCACAGCCATCATCCAAAGAGGAACTCTGAGAAAAGGCTGCGTTCTGGTTGCAGGGAAGACCTGGGCAAAAGTGCGTTTCATGTTTGATGAGAATGGCAAAGCTGTAGATGCAGCCTCTCCCAGCATCCCAGTGGAAATCATGGGCTGGAAGGAAGTCCCTTCAGCAGGAGATGAAATCCTTGAAGTGGAATCTGAGGTGCAGAAAGAACTATTTAATCGAAAACTCATACTGCAGTAAAGTTGGGAAGGAAGGAGCTAAGGCTTTTCTTTGTTTATCTGTAGGAAATAAATATATTATAAATAACCAAGGTGAACTGATGAGAGCTGGGCATTAAGAGGCCTGAGCTGGGTTATTCTGTAAGCAGAATGAGGATTTGCACGTTGCCTCTTTCTTTCTCCTCCACTGCCCCCCCTTCTTCCCTGCTGGATGGTTACATCTCCTCTCCACACATCCAGATTAGCCTACTTTACAGTCCTGTGAAGAGAGCAGGCTGCTACTGGAATAAATTGAGTCACCTGTGGTTCATGCTTTTGCTTCTCACAGTCATCTTGCCTTCCTCTATGCTTTGTGTGCTATGACTGCAGTCAGAAGTGGCTGCTTCAGAGTTAACCTAGGATACATTTTAATGTTCTCTGCCCTTAGAAAGGCAGTTTTCTCTTTTATATGACCACACTGCGACCTTACCTGGAGAACAATCCAATGCTTAATGGTATCCATGTTGTAATTTTATGAGAGAACTAGTTTCTGGCAGAAGAAACAGAAGGGTAAAATGGAGTTAAGGTGGATTTCTTCAGTGCAATGGTTTGAAAGATGTTTATTTCTCTTCATGCTCAGCAAAGGGCACATGAAGTTGTGGCTTGGAGAACCTATGTTGAGCAACAAGAGAAGATGGAAAAGGATGGAGAAGTTATTGAAGCAAAGCAAAAGGAACAGAGAATGGAATATGAGAAGAAGCAACAGAAGTTAGCCCATCTGACCTGGAGACAGAGAAAGGCAGCACTCTACAAGGCCAACAAGCACCTGATGTTCTTAAAGCCTAAAGAGAAAATAGAAATGGACAAAAACGTGCTGTCGATAATCATTAAAGGTGCTCTCCTGTTCTGTTTCCTACTGCATCGTTTCTGTGCTTCTCAAACGCTCACTCTGCAGCACAGTACTAAGTATTAACAAAACGTCTGTTACCAGAAGTTTGATCAGTGTAAATCTGAACAGATTCTTGAACATCCATCAGTAAGGATGGATCATCCATCCATCAGTAAGGAGAGGGTCATGAGAAATGTGTGTGGGTGCACACACATGTAAGCAAGCTGCTGGAGCAGCAGTACTGCATTAGCAGAATGGGGCAGGAAGAACTAGGTGTCAGTTGCTTGGTTTCACCTCACATTCAGTGCTATACGTGCAGTGAAAGTAGTAGCTGAAAAACTGAGCAAACTTGATCTGAAAATAGCAGTAGATGTGGAGCTATTGTGTTTATTCAGTTCACTTTTGTAATGAAAAGGTTTTCCAAACATATTTTGATATGCTCCTGGAAATACAAAAAATATCAGACAGCAGGTTTTGATTACATTGCATAGTGTGAAGCTCGCTTAGTTCTTCTTCGGTATCACTTTCATTTTTACGAAGTCATTAGCGTTACCATTTATGTGCACAGGTGATGTGGATGGATCTGTTGAAGCTATTCTGAATGTTCTGCACAGCTATGATGCTGATGATGAATGTAAATTGGATATCATTCATTTTGGAATGGGAGATATCAGTGAAACTGATATAAGTCTTGCTGAAACATTTAATGGTGAGTGTACGTTTAAAAATAAATTTACAGATAGTGGAAACTTTCTAGTGAAATTGGTAGATCTCACTAGTTTTGTTTGCTGTGTAGTAATTAATAGAATAAATAATGTAACTGTGGCAGGCCCTTGCCAGTAATTGAATTGCTTTTTAATGGCAGACAGCAGCTAGACTGACTTCTCACCTAAGTTGCTGTATGATGTTGAGCAGGGCAGAGCCAGAAAAGCAGTGTACAAAAGGATCTCCTTTTTCTCAGGGAGGTCACTGGAATCAGCAGTATCAGTAGCTGTTCCCCTTCCTGCCCCTGCTGCAGTGTGTGCAGGGTCCCTGGGCCTGCCCTGCCCCAGAGGTGGGTGGGGATGATGCTGAATTCACTTCCAGCTTATGCTGGGCGACCAAACTGTGTTCCCAGTCTCAGAATGAGGCTTTTCTTTCTGTGGCACTGTATGCTCTCGTGGGCTGTGTGTAGTTTCTGCTTTGATACCTTCAGGTGACTGTCTGTGAGGACTGCTTTGTTTGATGCAAGGTTGGGAGTAGTGAGTGTGCTGAATGCAGCAGTAGTGGGAGAGGTAAATGCCCCCCCTCTTAAAAGAGAAACAGCAGTAAAATTGTGGTTTTTGTAGCACTGACTGCTAATGTTTATTTTAACCTTTGCTACAAGTCCAGCATTTCAGGAGATAGACAGCAAATGCTTTCACTTACTGTTTAAAAAATCATCTCTTGTTATCAGGTGTTGTTTATGGATTCAGTGTGAAAGCCAATGAAACTGTTAAAAAGCTGGCTGCTAAGAAAGGAATAAAAATTAAACTTCACAACATCATCTACAAACTTATTGAGGACTTGAAAGATGAGCTGAATAGCAGACTACCTCCATCTGTGGTGGAAAATACAATAGGTGAGTTTTCATTGCATGTGCTGTGCTACATGGCCTTAAGTTTTATGCTCCAGTAAAGCATTCCTGCTGTATCCAGTACTTAGTACTCTTCTGTAGCTGCTTTTCTGTTTTGTTGTAAAGCTCAGAAAGTGGAAGAGCGTAGCTTGGTTTTACTTACTATGCAGTTTATTATTCTCCTATACATCACGGAACTTTTCTTTCTTGTAGGGGAAGCTTCTGTTCTCGACACCTTCTCTGTAACAGTGGGAAAGAACAAAATTCCGGTAGCTGGGTGCAGAGTACAGAAGGGGCAGCTAGACAAAAAGATGAAATTTAAGTTACTCCATAAAGGGGATGTTATTTGGAAAGGTAAGTGCAACTGCTACAGAACTAACGTTTGTGCTCAGTGTTAGATGTGACGAATTCCCTGTGAAATTAGTGTGAAATGTGCCCATCTAGTCATAGGGCAATCCCATGCGCTGTTTAGGATGGAATGGCTCCAAGTAGAGAAAAGCTGCAGAATGTCACCGTGCTGTTATCCAGACCTTTTCCTAACCACCAGGCCTGGCAGAAAAGCAGTAGCACCATAGATTTACCTACTGAAAAGCACTGGTGCCTGACTCCATTAGCTGCACGTCCTCATCACCCCTAGGTTTTCCTGCTTTCATTTTATAGCCACGTGGTGAAACCTTAACTGTGTTAAGGCAGGGAAAGCAAAACACCTCAACGCTCTGATGGTAGTGGGCTCTTTCTTTGACTCTCCTCTCTGTAGGATCTTTATCATCACTGAAGCATCATAAAGATGACGTCCAGGTAATAAAAACAGGTATGGATTGTGGATTAAGTTTGGACAAGCATATAGAATTCAGTGTTGGAGATCAAATTATCTGTTATGAAGAAAAAGAAGTTCAACAGACGACTTCCTGGGATCCAGGGTTTTAAAATTTGGATACCTACCACTAAAGGACATGCACTATTCCTTACCTTGAACTCTGTAACATTAAAAAAAAGCTCATGTGCGTCTCGGTATCTGACGCTTCTGTTATTCTGCTTTCAAACCTCACCAAGCAACCAGCTTACCTCACTGGAGTACAGGATCAGCTACGCTGACTAAGGGCAAGCATTTAACATTTGTAAAACCATCAAGGTACAAATAGTTCTCATGTCTCTTGGCTTCAAAATAGCTGAGCCCTCTTCTTTCTCCTCCCACACAACGGTACTGTACTGTTTTTCAGAATGTAGTCCTCGTGGACTGTCCTTTGCCTCTAGCATTGATTTGCACGTAGATGTCACTTCAGATTTCTTAGCTCCCAGTTCTCCTGGTGAGAACTCATGTTTAAACACACTACTTTCAGTTAATGGTTTTTCTTTTTGTTTCTGCCTTTGCTACCACATCTTTTCTTTGAAAATGCAAGCTTGCCCTCCCACTTCAAAGAAACAATTCGAGGTGTAATTATTTTGCTGACGCTATGAAAAGCAGGTCAAAACTCACTTTCATGCCTGACCAGGAATGGGGGAAGATATTTTTGAAAATAAATTTAAGGACATTATATAAATGTGTATTTCATGCACTAAATCTTTAGCTGTGCATGTCAGATGAGCCTCGCAAGTACAGAGGCCATGGAAGTGCAAGATTTAGTCTCCTTAAATATGGGCTGGAAACTGCAGCAGGTTCTACCTGACAACCAAAGATGGTGGTCTAATAAGCAGTCTAGAATAAATGGTTTGTACTACATCTTCACCACTTGCTAGCATCACTAGAACAAGTAGTGACTTAACTAGGAAGGATTTCCTGGAAGAATGCAGTGTTCTAACATTATGATATTGCTGCGCTCTAGAGCTAAGAGAAATTTCTCCATCAAAGTTGCTCTTAAAGCTGCTTCAGTCCTAGACTCAAACTACTTCACTCTTGTTGGCAGTCAGCAGCCAAAGTTTAGGATTCTTCTTGCTTATCAGTGGAGAGGAAATAACAGTGCAGAAATAACTTAAACAGTACAGAACTCCAGGTTTTTATTGACTAGTACATTTACTTGTCTTCTGGTTTATTGAAGCAGTATGTCAGACAGCACTTGCCACAGTAGTGTCTGTCGAAGTGGCTCGCCATGAAGACCCCTGCTCCACACTCCTCAGAGGGGCACTCTCGGCGCAGACGGCTGATCTTGCCGTTCTCATCCACCTGCCAAAGAGAACGAGACAACATCTCATCTGTACTTGCCCCCTTTTGATTATTTTCAAGCACTTTTCTTTGGGAAAGCAGTTTCTGTGAATGCTACCACGTCAGAATTCTCAGAGCAAAGTTTAGAAGTGCTTGACTGCAGCAGCCAAGTTTCTCTCATTTAAGAGATGGGATTCTATGATACTTGCAAATGGGATCTTAAATTTTGAGTGACACGCAGGCTAGTTACAAGCTTTGTATGCTGTAACCAGCCCCTCTGCAGTGGGAACAAAGCTTTTGTCAACCTGCCTCAGGAGTTAGTTCTATGTACCTTGTAGTACTTGAGCACTGCAAGTTTAACCTTCTTCCTCTTGTGCTTGTTCTTCTTGGGGGTGGTGTAAGACTTCTTCTTCCTTTTCTTGGCACCGCCACGCAGTCTCAGCACAAGGTGAAGAGTTGATTCCTATTTGTGAAATAGGGAAAACAGACTCACAATGCTTTCTCAAAGGGAAGCATTTAAGCAGCCTCTTTATCTACAGAGCGTATAAGCAGCAGGACTTCAAGCTCCAGCCAGACAGGAAAGCTCTGAAAGGATTTTTCACTACGTAGTCTGCAAATGAACAGACTCCAGAGAGCTACCTGCTGTTGCATTCCAAATCCCTGAAGGTTCATATACTATGGAATCTATTGTGGCTGTATTCCTCAGTTCCATCTGAAACTGCAGGATACAGTTTCAGGATGCAACTAAGCCCATTTGCTGCCCAGAACGTTACACTGTTCTCCCACTTTCTGGGGGCACTGCTGCCTGCTGGGAGTTACCTGGCAAGGTAACTCCTTCAAGTTACCCCTTGAAGTCACTCAGCACACAATGCCAAGGGCCGGGGCTGCCAGATAAGCAGCAGTGGAAGCAGATGCTGTTAGAAATGTTTCATTTCTGACCCGAAGCCACAGGCTGTGCTGAGCCCTTGGCAGCTCTAGCCTTAGCAGCAGTGCTTCCCAGGCTGGGGGTGCCACCTCGGCTCCGTCTGTTTGGAGCCCTTCAGTTCAGCACGGAGCACCCGTCTGTTCCAGCAGTGCCACCACCCAGCCGTGTTCAGTTCAGCACTCACTTTCTGGATGTTGTAGTCAGACAGCGTGCGCCCATCCTCCAGCTGCTTGCCAGCAAAGATCAGCCGCTGCTGGTCGGGGGGGATTCCTGGGGGGAGAGAAAGCGAGGCGAGGTGAGGAACGGGAGCCGTGTGCCAGTCCAACCGGGACGGGAACAGAGAGGCACCAATGGTGCCCCTGGAGCTCACCTTCCTTGTCCTGGATCTTAGCTTTCACATTTTCTATAGTATCAGAAGGCTCAACCTAGCGTGAAACAATACAATGGCGTTAGGAAAAAGAAAACACGAAAGCCCCAGAGCACAGCGCCGTTTGCTCAGCCCAGGCGAGCAGAGCCGTTCCGGACACGCGTTCGGGCCCCGGCGCCGCCCGTCCCTCCGCGCCGCAGCGCCGGGCCCTCCCGGCCGCACCTCCACACAGCGAAACCTCCGGCCGCTGCCGCCCGCCCGCGGTGCGGCGGGGCCTCACCTCGAGGGTGATGGTCTTCCCCGTGAGGGTCTTCACAAAGATCTGCATGGCGAGGGGCGGCCCGCCGGGGCCACGCGCAGCAGCGGAGCGGAGCTCGGCCGCAACCTCCCTGCAGAATGGCGGCTCCCAGAAAGAGCGCCGCGCCGGCCCGCACGGGGTTTCCACCCTCGCCGCAGGAGGGGCGGGCGAGGCGGCGGGACTACGGCTCCCGGCACACCCCGCCGCCGCCGGCCGCGCTGGGGGCTGCTGGGAGTTGTAGTCCGCCCCCACCCCCGCCCGAGGGTCACCATGGGAGTCGTAGGCGGAAGTTGTGCTTGCAAGGGGTGGGGGGACTGCAGCTCCCAGGGTGCACCGCGCTTCATCACGCGCGGCGGCCGCTGCCAACGGTTCCTGGCGACCGTTGGGAGGAGCTGAGGTGGCTGAGGGGATGTGCGAGCCCCGCGCTCTCCTCATGGGCGGGCTCCAGCTGCGGGTGATGTGATTGATCAGGTAAACGGGCAAGGCTAAGGAAAGTAGTTTGCTGCTGCTTTGTTTTCTGAGGACGTTCCCTCTGAACGTGAGGAAGAACAACTTCACTGTGAGGTGACGGAGCGCTGGAGCAGCTGCCCAGAGTGGTGGGGAGCCTCCTTCCTCCTCTGGAGACATTCAGACCTGCCTGTGTGACCTGCTGCTGGGCTGGGCTGGGGCTCTCCAGAGCTCCCTTCCAGCCCCAGGCGGTTCTGTGAGGAAGGAGGGCATGAACAGACCAGCAGAGCCCTGCTGCAGCTGCTGGGGGAGTCAGGGGTTGGTCCATTTTCCGTCACTTCTTTCATGTCCCCTGCATACACTGCAGCCAAATAGACACTGTTAAGATGAATTCACACTACCAGAAGTGAGATTATGGTAAGGTTCATGACCCGCTTTTCTTAACTGTACGGCAGGTTTGAAATGATAAAGCCTTATAAAGCTGCCCTGAAACGGGAGGAGAAGCTACGTAATGAAGAGATCTGTGACATACGCACCATCCAGCCCTTCAGTGAGGCTGAAGGTTCTGAAGGGCTCCACCTGGTTCTGTCTGCCTTGTTTGGATACTGACTGAGATGGGAGATGCTGTGAATAAATAAATGTACCACTCTTGCACACCTAGGTTTCCAGATAATGGGAGTAAAGTTTGCTGTGGCTGCTTCTACATCTTGAGGTAGTCTGGTATTTTAAGACTTAAAATACTCAGCTGCTGCACCTTTGGTTTCCCACACGCGCATGTGCTTGTTTAGAGAGAATGCCTTCCATTCCATGTAAGTGGTTGCTGCAGGTGGCCAAATAAGTCTGGATTGTCCTAGTATTAACGTTTGTGATCACTGAATCTGCAGGAAGTTCAGAGGTCGTCTTTCACTGTATAAGGCTTCTCCATATTTTCATCATCTTGAGCAATGTGAACAGCGTTACTTGCTTTTGTTTTTTTGAGGTATAGAGCTTTGTATTGTTCTGTCTAGCTATTTTATTTTAAATCTATCAAGTGTATTAGAAAGTTCCAGAAAGACTTTCGCCCTGTTGATTCTCTTCCCACAAATATTGCACCCAAAAATACATCAGTGGGCTATAGAAGATGTTACTGCATACAAGAACATCCTGACTTTGATCAAGCAGGCGTATGAGGCATGCACTGCCAGAATTAAGAATGGCCAAAGGAATGTGTTTTTTCTTCATGGGAGGTTAAAAGCTCTGGAATCTGAGTCTGCAACTCTGTTATGCTATAGGAAAAGAGCAATGGAGCTGGAATACAAGTAAGCTTTCTCTGATATCTCTGATAATTCTTAGAGCAAAATATGTTGTTTTAACTATAATCAATAATTGAGTTGTAGTTGCCTTTAGCTGCCTGCTCATACTTTTTTTTTTTCCCTCCTATGTTTGAATTATTTTATTTCTGAATGGAAGTTCCCAATGATTATGTTAAACCTTGTTGAAGTGTGCTGCTAGGTTTCTGTTCTTCAGATCATGGTGCAGCCAAGCCCAAGGTGAAATAGCAAAGGCTTTGCTTGCACAATGTCTGTAGGATCAGGCTTGGGAGTTAAACACATGGGTTCCATCCACTTGTAGAAGTAGTATAGCCTCAAAGTGAGCATTCGTTGCCAAAATGCATTGTAGGAGGTTGAGAAATGCACAGGAGAGTGGATTGCTGACTTTCTCCATGTCTACTGTCTTACATTAAGAAGATATCGTTATATATTGTTATATAGCTGTGTTTATGTCGTAGGACTCTCAAAGGAGCGAGTTATCTCACTGTATGCAGTCTGAAATAGAGTGCTATGGCAAACCAGAGGGCAGACTTCATAGAAAGCAGCAGAACAGTGTGACAACAAGCCTCGTTTGATAACTTGGTGCTAGTATTCTTCCAGCTTGAACTGTTAAAAACAACAAGGTAATGGTTCTAGCTTTGTTTGCTTGGGCTTTTGTTTGTTTTCCCAAAATAAAAGCTATTGAGAAGAATTCTTCAAAATGTAATATTAAAAACTCATACCATAGGAAAGATACCCTATGAAAACTCTGGCATCCAGGAGAAAAGAATGCAACCTGTTAAGCCCCTCCCAGGTAAATCCAATATTTTGGTAATGGGCAGTTCTTGTACATTAAATATCTATTTTTAAATAGTAACAACGACAGTAAATACTGCAGTGTATCTGTAGGTGCAGATCCCTTTGCTGGAATACGGAAGAGCAGTGACCCAGTAGAAATAGGGAGCTTTATACCTGAAGAATAACACGTTCAGAAAGTCTTTTCTATTGTGGGACTACCAGCTGTTGTGGGACAGCTTTTAGCTGTCCTAAAGGGAGAAATCTGTCTTGGTTGAAGTATTTTGATGCCCATAAACACAGGTAGTGCAGCTGGACACCTTCCAAATTCCGCTGTAACTCTGGAAGCAGTCAAGTGTGTGTTGTCTGGAAAGCAATTACATCCTGTAGGACATTGGGTTATGCAGCAAAGGTCTGTGGTTCTGCTGTGTTTAGAGAAATGAGGAGTATGCCAGCCACCTTTACATTCCAACTCAAGAGTCTTTTTCAAACTAAATCCTTTAAAACAAAACACAACCAGATTTTCATTAGTAGATGTCCTGCTTGATTCTGCTGTTGAATCCCCTATTAAATTCCATATGAGTGTGGATCAAACAGGTAATGTCAACAGCAAGTTCGTTTTGATTTGGGTGCTGCCAGCCTTTCTTGCAGCGCTGCAGACCCAGCTTTGTTAAAAACTCCTTTCTCTTACGCTGCCGTTCAAAACTGCAGAGACAAAGCTTTCATTCCTTACTGTGGATTTAAAAAATTGTAATTACTGAAAGATGGTTTTTCCTTCACTTCATTATTGGTGCCACTGCCAGATCCACAGCTTTGAACACAATTACACTAAAAACATTTAATCTGTAAACCCTATAACTGCACTTGATCTCTGTTGTTTAATTTATGGGGATAGGATACAGTCATATTTGAATTTCTAGAGCTGTGTCAGCCTCTACGTTTTTGGTTTTGAGCGAACATTAAGCTCCAAGAGATGTTTTCCTAATCCAGAGTAGGTTTGTTTGAAATAGTGAGAATCCCAGTAGAACAGTCTGGTATTAAATTAACTATAATGGTTGCCTCTCTGGTGAAAACTGTCTGAGAAGAGCAACAGCATTATTAAATGCGAGCCCAAATTTTAGTTTTAAGTTCAGAATCTAAACCATCTAGTGTCAGGATCTAAATACCGCTTCTTTGTTTCTGTCCTAACCCATAGTGGAACTTGCTAATGCAAAAAAATACCCCCCAAACATCCCAGCTTCCTCTTGGGGCACGCTGCAATTGTTATTTTCTTAAAGTATCAAGACCTAGCTAGTTGCATCATCACTGTGAAACAGTGTTTCTCAGGCCATGCCTTGTGACCGCCTTGAGAATCCTAAATATGATTAATGCGGTGCTAGGAGACAACAGCTTAGTTGAAGAATGAAAAGCAGTGCTAGTTTCAAGTATTACATGTGTTTGCAGTAATCAGGGATCTGTAAATTGCTTTTAATTTGCTCGTGAAGCCTCTTAAAGTACATTCTGTTACTGAAACAATGATGCCTTCTTTGTGTAGGTAAATTCAACCCAGCTCATGTGCTGGTTTGAGAACAGTCTTTTGCACATACTGGAAGAGAACTTGAAATCTCTTACATTATAGGCTAACCTTGTGCCAACACCTCTAACAGGCTACATAACTCTTCACAACATCACTGCCTAGGTTATTGCTTGTAGCTTGGCCAAAACTTACTTATTTCCTATTACTATGTCCTTAGGTAGAATTTCTTAGAGAAGCACTGAAGCCAGTTAATCTATTTCTGAGGGTCATACTGCAGAAAAAACTTGGTTTTGTTCATAGCACAAGATCTGCTCTGCTCGCTCTTTTAATCTTTCATCGTTTGGAGAAGTTAGATAGTAAGCATGATGGCCAGGGGTGCTACTATTTTCTTTTCTTCTGGTAATCCCTGGAAATCTGGCTTTTTGTCTTTTTGCCATGCCCCTCTGAGTTTGTTGTGAGATTGATGATGAAAATTATAAATACTGCTGGTACTGAATAGGCCTGCTTCCACAGGCTGCGGTGTGGAACTCGTAGCTGAAAGCAGCCTTGAACCTCCCATGCCCAGGAACACTGTGGTTCCTCCCAGCTGCCATGGACTGACCTTCTGAGAGAAGAACTCCTTGAGAGCAGCCCTGTGGAGAAGGACTTGAGGGTCCTGGAGGGTGAAAAGCTGGATGCAAGCCAGCAGCGTGCCCTGCAGCCTGGAAGGCCAACGGTGTCCTGGGCTGCACCAACAGAGGGGTGGCAGCAGGGAGAGGGAGGGGATTGGATCCCTCGTGAGGCCCCACCTGGAGCACTGCATCCAGGCCTGGGCCCTCCAGCACAAGAAGGATGCAGAGCTGTTGGAGTGGGGCCAGAGGAGGCCACGAGGATGCTCAGAGGGCTGCAGCACCTCTGCTATGAAGGAAGGCTGAGGGAGCTGGAGGGTTCTGCCTGGAGAAGAGAAGGCTCCAGGGAGACCCCATTGCGGCTTTGCAGTACTTGAAGGAAGCTTATAAACTGGAGGGAGTCTGGCTTTTTACACAGGCAGATAGCATTGGCTTTAAACTAAAAGAGGGGAGATTTAGATGAGATGTTAGGAGGACGTTTTTCACTGAGAGCGTGGTGAGGCACTGGAACAGGTTGCTGTGGGTGCCCCGTCGCTGGAGGTCTCAAGGCCAGGTTGGATGGGCCCTGGGCAGCCTGGTCTGATGGGTGGCAGCTCTGCCCATGGCAGGGGTTGGGACTGGATGGGCCTTAAAGTCCCTTCCAACCCAAGCCATTCTATGATGAAAGCAAGAAGGGCGTCCTGTGTTTTCTTAGGTTCCTTTCTACTTAGCTGCCGTGTGGCTGTGCCGTTTTTATTTCTGTATGTGTTCTTGCTTAGGCTGCTGTTGCACAGGTGAATTTTAAATCCTGACAATGTTTGAAATAATTTTAAGGCAGAATTTTCATTGCTGAGTTCTTCTCTGCTGTGTGCTGTTATTCTTTGAGATTTCTAAAATAATTACAAAAAATATTTATTTTATTTTTTGAGTAAACGAAGGTTAGGATTTAATTTCCTAGTAGCTTTTCCATGGTGCTTAGGGGAATCAGTCAAGATCATCGTGCTCTTTTTTTGGTGAGAAAGGAGAGAGCTGACTGTGTAAATATATAATAATCTTCCTATTTGATGTTCAGATGATTACTTCTTTCTCTTGGAAGACTGCCCAAGGACTGCAGGACTTCCTGTCTTGGTGAACAGTGGATTAGCAAACCGCCGTGTTCACCCGTGGGACGACAACCCTGTCCTTCATCTCAGCCGAACGTGAAAAGCATAGCTGTCAGATTTTGGAGGATGTGAGCAATAAAAGTAAGCACAGCAAAATGTTAATAGCAAACTTTCAAACTTGGCGTCTTAATTAAACTCCTGTTTCAGCCTATGAATTACTTGGAATTCAGTGTTCCTAGTTCTAAGTGAAATCTTTTCCATCACAGCGAGCCAAACTGTGCGTTCTTGCATCTTGTGAGGCTCCCTCGGGGATGAGGGTCGCTTGTGTCAGATGTCAGGGTCCCTCCTGCTTGCTCTCACGCACACAGGTTCAGCCTCAGCTGCTGCACAGAGCATCCCGTGGGGGACTCAGCTGCTGAAATAACTGTGCAGGCACTGCTTGCTTCCAGCAGGGCCTCTCTAGGCTGGCTCTTGGGCAACCTGCACCTTCAGCACTTAGCCAAGAAAAGGGCTTGCATTTAAAGACAGTGTTTCTGAAAAGTAGGTTCTCACCATCCAGGAGTGGTTCTTTCCATCTCTCACGAGTATTGTGTCTTGCTTCAATGAACAGCCCTTAAATTCAGTGCCTGCCACTCCCCTGTCATTCTGGTGCTCTTGTGAGTTTCACAAATGTTTGAGTGCAATCAGAGGTCTTGGCCCTTAATCCTTTTAAAGTGAGTGCTGTCTTTCTTACAAGTTTTTAGTTTGATCAGCTGCTGTTTTCTCAGTCATAAGGTCTATGATCTAACTAAAATAACAGTGAAGGATCTGTGCAGGATCCTTGCTGTGAATAGCACAAAGCTTATTAATGCAAAGCCAAGGGCTTGGTGTGCATGGGTTTGTTGTTTTTCTTAGATCCGTTGGAACAGATTATTCTCAATTATGCTGTCAGCACTTTGGAAGACTGCAATAAGATAGCAGCCACTTGTGCAGAAAATAAGCATGAAAAGTTATCCCAGAAAATTATCTGTCCTCACCTCAAAGGATGGAGCGTTTGAAAATTCGCGACTTGATGGAAAAGGCACAAGGATAGCAAAACATTTTCTGGTAGCTCTTCTGTGTAACAGCAGAGGGAGCTCTTACTGCAGGCAAGTGAAGGGCCCTTGCAGTGTGAGTTGTGGGAAACACGAAGCGTACAGAAACAGTGCTGAGAATTATTTTCCCATCAAGTATCGATCATTTGTCCCTTTTAATATGTCTGTGGAGTGTGTATGTGCCAGCGTTTTGTTTAACTGGAAATGTATTGCCCATGCCAACCTCATGAAGTTCAACAAAGCCAAGTGCAAGGTCCTGCACCTGCGTCGGGGCAATCCCAAGCACAGACACAGGCTGGGCGGAGAATGGCTTG
>WBMW01000439.1:66467-110511 GCA_013396635.1 Penelope pileata
GTGGGAGGTGTCCTTGCCCATGGCAGGGGGGGTGGGACAAGGTGATCTCTAAGGTCCCTTCCAACCTGAACCATTCTATGATTCTATGAGGAAGAAAATCGTTGTATGACGCTCTGGAACAGTATAGTAATGGTGCTTACCCATCCCATTCTCAGCTTCTGTACATTATGTCTGTCTGTTAGTGTGGTGGTGGAGGAGATGCTGCACAGGGTTTAGAACTGGCTGGGGTAAAGGTGCCTGGTGCAAATGCATCGTTATCCTGAGGTGCAGTGCAACGGGGCATTGCGCAGTGTAGACACACCCTCGTGCTTTGGTCTTTGTGATTTGTTTCTGTTATGGCAGGTCAGAAGGGTCACTGTCACTACAGTCATAGCTCAAGTTAGGTTGTTGTGATAATCTGACAAATCCTGCCCAAATACAAAGTGATGCTTCAGCCATGCACATCCTGCCTGGATTCCCGTGGGAGCTGAGTGATCTGAGGACCATATTGCGCTGTACGAGGCAGTACTGGGAGCCTGAGCTTGGGCTGGGAGTTGAGAGATGAGTAATTCAATCTTAGAAAAAGGAAGTTGTCCAACTGTAGCCTTATGCCAGCAGCTTTGCTGGGTGCATGTTGGCAGGGCCTGTTTTTAGCTCTCAGCCCACAGCCAGTATAAACAGGAAGAGTACTGAATGTCACTACTGTTGTCACTGTGCTGCATGTTCCCAAATAACAGATATCTCTGTAATTAAGCTAGATATAACTGCTGGGGTTTTTTTTCCTTTTTTTTTTTTTTTTTTTTTGGATGTTTTAGCATTTTTAAAAAGCCATTGAGCATTAGGTATTACGTGGATGACTCTGCAGAGTTAGGATTCACAAGAGAGCTTCCTTTACAAGAAGAGAGATACAAGCCTGCAGATATTGTAAGTATTAAGTGTGGATGAGGGACAGAAGGGGATCCAATTTCCATTTCCAACACGTAGAATAATATGTCTTATAAATATGAACCTGAAGTTAAATAAATAAATATGTAGATCCTGATTTAAATTAGTGTTAAACATTTTTTTAGTAACGTGTGTCACTTAGCAGTGTGTTTCCAAATGCTTATCACTTCTTACTGCTCTGAAGAGCTTGTGATTTGTGACAGTTTCATTATGGGAACGCTGCTTGTAATGAACATTAGAACTTTGAGAGTGTTTAAATCCATCAAAGACTTTTGATAAGTTTAGCAGTGCTGTTGAAAACTGGAAGTTCTGTGGCCCCAGGAAGCAGGGCCTTGCCAGGATGCCTTTCTAGTTGTCTCAGCTGATCACAGCTTTTCCTAGGAAGGATTTTTTTTTTTTTAAGGTAATACTGTATTATCTGTATTCCACCTCCTATGCTGCAAAGGAATTTCAATCATTGTTAAAAGTCAAAAGAGATTTGTTAAAATTCTGTTTGAAGGAGAGGGGGAAGGAGGGGGTGATATTGGCAAAAGAAAGTGAGGAACAGAGCATTCAAAAATATTTATTGTGGCACGTGTTTACTGAACGTATTCAGGAATAAATGACTGCAGTGATGCATAATTTACACATCATTGTGGCTGAATTTCAACTAACATTTGAGTACATTTTCCAAGAATTACTGTCAATGAACTGCTAGTTTATTTCCCTTTTAGTGCTTTTTGCTCTTTGTGCTATTGAAATTAATGTAATCCTACAGTTAAGAATGTATGTGCTAATGTAAATACTCCAAGAGCAGCCAGGTGACAAGGCCAAAACTGGTGGCTTCTGTGGCACTTCTGAAGGAAGTCAGCTACAGGTGAGAGCCCCAAGCAAGTGCTTATGATTGGAAAAAGCATTGCATGCTCTTTGCAGATACAGACTAACAAACTTTGGGAACCACTTGGTTTTCTAAGAAATGCAGGGTGCACAATATGCTTGTTTTCACATTTTATATACACAGCATCATTGTCCTTTGCAACTGATTGTTGCCAAGCTCTGACTAGCTGGCGTTATCAGATCTCTGGTTGGTGTGCTGCACTCCCCTCCTTCAAAGGCAAACATCACAAAGGCCAGCCACAGATTTACACTTCATTTTAATGAAGAAATTAGGCTCTTTCAAGATGAGGGACCAAAAAATGTGGCACCTATGTCGAAAAGAATTAGAAATTAACGATGCCAGAATGAGAAGAAATGCTGTAAGTTTAGTTACGTAGCCTCGTGCCCAGGATACTTACTGGAAGGAGGAAATTGTAAGCCATACTTTCTGCTTTATTGAATTCTTCTGTCTTTAAATAAATTCATTATTCACTGAAAAAATACAGAGCTCTTCCCAGATCCACTTCCCAGATGAGTGCCCTTACTGCATGTAAGATGGTTTTCTCCACATTAAGAAATTTCACTGGGGCTTAAAGAAGAGATAATACCACTTTTATTGCATACTTGCCTTTGTGAGATGAGAATATCTTTTCTGATATTACTCCAGCAAGTTTTGTGGAGAGAAGGAGATGTATACAACTGAAGATAGCTTTTTGCATGCTTTAATGACAAAATCAGATGTGGTGGGAGAGGTATGTTTTCTGAAGTTATCAAAAGCAAAATAAAATGTTGTGATACAGCTTTCCCAAAATCCAAATCACAGGTAGAGTGTTGTCAGTATAAAGGGGTTTGTCCTGATGAGTAGATGAATGATAAAGGTATTGATAATATTTTATATTTATAAGAGTCCTTCAGTGATATTCATAGGACCTTTTAAGGAAAACTAAATATTTTATTATTATTATAAATCTTTTATGTAAATATTTTTAAAGTTGTGTCTTCAGGATCTTTCCATTATTTCACTTTTTTTCTTCTAGATTTCTGGTATCCCCATAGCCCAGTTATCCTCATACTTCAAATCCTAGAATGGTAGGGAACAATCTCACACTGGCAAAAGATAAAAGATGTTAGCACAGTGACTGAATGGGGTGAGTGTGGTCTATTTCCATCCTGCTGTAATCCCGTTGAAACCTCTGAGTCACACTAAGGATGCTTGGCCTTATGCCTTTTGCTTCACTAAATTCTATGACCGTGAGCCTCCCTTCTGGTTTCCAAAGCTGTGTGAGCAGTTACCTGATTGGCATCGTTCCTGAAGCCTTTACTCAGAAAGAGCTTTGAAAAGGCAGTGGTGGATTTACCTGGGCAATGTACTGAGCTCTCCCAGGCACAATTATTTATGTCCTAGATGAGTTTAGTGTTGTTTTGACAGATGGCTTCAAAACTTCTTGAGGCATTCAGAGATCCTGATCATTTTATTCCAAATTAATTGATGGAATCTGCTGTCTAGTCACGGTGTTCCAATTTTCATTAATTAAAGCTTCTCATTGAATTTAGCAAGCTATAAATTCTGGATTGTGTTTTGCTCTAGTGATATTCACTGTGTCTATTCTAGTAGGTAACTGAAAGTGCAAATAAATATCTCTAAAGATTGCAAAACAGCAAAAAAGTGAAGGATTAGTTTCTGAACTTCTGTGGCTGGGTTCTGGCAAGATTAAATTCCAGTCGTTTGCTATTTTATGCTCAACAGAAATAAATGTAGTCCAAAAAAGCCCCCAAATTAAAAAATGCTATAAATATTCTGCAACAGACAACTAGCAGGCACACATCTGCCAAAGGCAGATTTGATAACCTGGAATAAATCAATTTGGAGTGACTCTTTTAGTGATATTAAATGTAAAAGGTCAAATCATTTTTCAGTAACTCACCATAACCCCTAATGGAAGTGGAACCTCCTAACTATGTCTCTACTTCAGAATTAAAAATAATGAAAAAGAGAGTGAAGTGCTGCAGTAGCTGCAGTCATTTAGGCCTGCAATCCCTGATGATTTTTGTTCATCAAGTCTGGTCATAATGTTTGTTAAGAAGCATTCAGTGCTTTATATTCAAAGCAGTAATTTGCACAAATGCAGGAAAAACTGCACCGCTTTCCCTCCTGCAATCAGCAGAGCTGCAAGCAGTCAGCCACGATCATTTTGATCAGAAACCATCTTGGCAGGAGGGAAGCAACCCTCATATTTCATATGTGTCTCATATACTGCAGGAACAAAACCTTGTAAGAATGATATTTTTGAAAAAGTAAAAGGAATTTTTTCAATAAAACAATACTACAAAATAAATCTCTGCTGGATGTCTTGCAAAGATTATTTCTTGTATTGCAATAGCACTGTGACTACATTCTCATTTTACCAGATATTGCTCAAATACCATGAGACAGACAGCAAAGATAAAAAGAAAAGAAAGCACAGATACTCAAGGGACCTGGAAAGGTCTTTGATAGATGCTTTTTTTTTTTTTCAGGTTACTCTTCTGAATTCTAAAATACACAATAAAAAATCAAAGGGAGAGAGACATATCACTGTCAGTTGAAACATTTAGAGAGGACTATTCTGATGCTAGAGATTAATTACCAGTTCACAGAATCATCGATTGTTTTGAGTTGGAAGGGATCTTAAAGATCATCCAGTTCCAACCCCCCTGCTGTGGGCTGGGTGCCCCCTACCAGCTCAGGCTGCCCCTGGCTCACCCATGGCCTTGGGCACCTCCAGGGCTGGGGCACCCACAGCTTCTGGGCAGCTGTGCCAGCACCTCACCGTCCTCTGAGTAAAAAGTTTTCTCCTAATATCTAATCTAAATCTCCCCTCTTTTAGTTTAAAACCAACCCCCTTGTCCTATCACTCTCTTCCCATGTAAAAAGCCAGACTCCCTCCAGTTTATAAGCTTCCTTCAAGTACTGCAAAGCCGCAATGGGGTCTCCCTGGAGCCTTCTCTTCTCCAGGCTGAACCCTCCAGCTCCCTCAGCCTTCCTTCATAGCAGAGGTGCTGCAGCCCTCTGAGCATCCTCGTGGCCTCCTCTGGCCCCACTCCAACAGCTCTGCATCCTTCTTGTGCTGGAGGGCCCAGGCCTGGATGCAGTGCTCCAGGTGGGGCCTCACGAGGGATCCAATCCCCTCCCTCTCCCTGCTGCCACCCCTCTGTTGGTGCAGCCCAGGACACCGTTGGCCTTCCAGGCTGCAGGGCACGCTGCTGGCTCACGTCAAGCTTTTCATCCACCAGGACCCCCAAGTCCTTCTCCGCAGGGCTGCTTTCAAGGAGTTCTTCTCCAGTCTGTACTCATGTCTGGGACTGCCCCAATCCAAGTGCATCATCTTGCACTTGGCCTGGTTGAACCTTATTAGGTTCATGTGGGCACACTCCTCAAGCCCGTCCAGGTCCCTCTGGATGGCATCCCTTCCTTCTATTTGGATCAGTTGCACCACTCAGCTTGATGCCATCAGCAACCTTGCTGAGGGTGCACTCGCTCCCACTGCGTATGTCACTGATAGAGATGGTGAAGAGCACTGGTCCCAGGACAGACCCCTGGGGGACGCCGCTCGTCACCAGCCTCCACCTGGACACAGAGCCATTGACCACAACCCTCTGGCTGCAGCCATCCAACCCATTCCTTATCCACCGAAGCGTCCACCCTTCTAATCCATCTCTCTCCAATTTAGAGATGAGGATGTGATGTGGGACCTCGTCAGAGGCCTTGCACAAGTCCAGGTGGATGACATCAGTTGCTCTTCTAGGAATTAAAGAGCAGCAAACATGGCTGTTTGCTGAATATAATCTGGGTTTGTTGGTAAGCTAAGCAACTACTTGTTTGACAAGCTTGTGTTTTGGGCTATTTTATTCATGCTTGAACAAAAACTTAAGGTGGCTGCTAAACACCTGGCTCCTTGTAAGGCAATTACAGCCAGCTCAAGGCATGTAACTCAGCTGAAGTGCTGATTTCCTGTGGCTGCTGCTGTAGCTGTCACCAGGGTCAGAATGCAGTGCCATTGCAGACAGCTCGCAGCTGGGTGAGAGCTCTCTTCTCCTCAGCTGCAGTTGCTCAGGCAACAAGCTCAATCAGCCACAGAAAGAAACGGTAAGGAGTGGGAGGAGAGAGATTCCCAGGGGCTTTAGAAAGGGTGGAGGAGAGAAGAGGGAGAATATTGGTAGCTGTCTTGGAGGAGATATTTACCATTATTGTTGCACAGACAATGTGGAGAGAGAGGACGTCGGAAGTTGCTTCAAAGCATCTAAATTAAGCTTATTTCTGTATTTCCCATTTGGAGTATCTTCTTTATCTGTCTTGGATTTTGTAAGAGATAAGAAATTGGAATTTTCTCCTGTAGTACTGCAAAGGCATTCTTAAAGAGTCATTTAGGTACCTTTGCCTGGCAAACTTACCGTGAGGCATCCAGTCTAGGCAGATGCAAGCTGAGGGTTATGTTGGGCCCCCAGTGAGGCTGTTGTGTCCCACCCTCCAGGGCAGCAGCAGGACATGGGGGAGCTGTGGGCAGCACCTGGGGCACCCCAGGGCTCTTGCTGCGTGAAGGCTTTTGGTAACTGGCTCCCTAAGCTGGGAAAGGTGATGTCTGTAATAATCCTTTAGGAGCAGAGAAAACCTGAAAGAAGACAAAAATAACCTTTCTATCAGTGTTTCTATGAGTGCATTTGCAGTACTGATATCATTTGCATTATTGATATCATGAGGAGTTGTTACTTATTTTTCTTTAAACACCGATGAAAAATAATTCTTACTTTTAAACATTACCTCTTCACCACTGTTTTTAATAGCTATTACTTTTTGTTTGATTGGTAACAGAACATGAACAAAATGGAGACTTCACTGCATTCTGTCTTTGCAAATCTGGTTTCTGATGAGTTGATGCTGATTAGCCAAGCTAAGGTTTATTCTGATCACATCTAATGAAGGATGCAGATTTTACTCCACATGTGTTTTATTGCTGTTCTGTGGAAAGAAAAAAAAAAAAAAGCTGTAAATTGTCTGCCATGGTCTATATGAAAAAGAAATGTTTTGTCTTGTCAAGTTGCATTACAGTCGAAGTTTCTATTGATGCCCAGATTGTTGTTCTTAATTTCAATGATTTATATTGTTTGGATCAACCTTTTTGTTTTCATAGTAGTTTTTGGGAAGTTTTGATGTGAAAGCACCATGGAAAGAATGGGAGATGAAAGCTGGTAAAAGGTGGAAATTGTGCTAGGAATCGAAGGCAGTTACTCGGTGTTTCATGTCTCATGGTAGAGCATCCGGGGTTTGGTATTTGGGGGAAAGCTGCAAATTTTTACTGGGAATGTGAGAGATTATTCCATAAAAATGCAAACTTCACGTAATAGGGTACATAAATAGCTGCATCTGTTTTGTTACCTTTTCAGACAGTGGAAGAATGGGTCGCTCACGAAAAGGAAGAGCAAAGAAGGAGATTATTGCCCGCAGGGAGGAAAAAGCTACACAGAAAGGAAAGCTGAAAGAACAGACTTAGACAGAAGTGAGGAAGGAGAAAAGATAAGGGTAAAGTTTAATATTATTTCCAAACTTTTGTGTGGGAGAAAAACAACACAGATGAGATACTTAGGAAGGATAGAAAATAAAGAAATTTAAGGAAGCATAGAAAATTTTTGAGCTGCAGAAAAAAAAAAGTAGATGTTTCTGGATAAACAGTGGGAAATGTTCAAGAAAGCAACTAGAAATTCTTAAAAATATTGAAGAAATGTCAGAAGACAAACATATCTTTATTTTCCAGGTAGAAGAGACCATCACCCAGTGGCCTTTCAGCTGATGTATAGCTCGTGTATGTTTCATTTTGAGTTGCTGTAGCTGCTTTCAATGCATGGTGTAGTGTTTATTTGGAAGAACGGAGTCCTGTTTCGTTGTTGTTGTTTTTTAACTGTACTTTCTTCTCTATGAGCTTTTCAGTAAAAGGAGACACGGAGACCCAAAGAATGAATGGAATTGTTTGCAGTCGTATCAGGATGGAAGTGGATTGGAATGTCAGGAAAAAAATCAATGATGGCAATGATGTGGAGATACGTCTTAACAGAGTGAATGTTATGGAAGCGTTGTCCGTGGGAGAATATAGTTTTGTACTTTGGGATATTTGAAACTGGATTGGACAGAAGACCAGAGGGGTGACTGGTGATTTATTAAGGGCCTTGGCTATGTGAGCGTGGGTGATGCGGAATCACCGTGCTGTGTCACGCACAGCTGAACCATTGTGTTGCATTGGAAGTATTGCTTTCCCTGCCTTTGTGGTAGGTCCATATCTTAAATTAGACTCAGAGAGAAGGAATGTTGCATGAATTTGAATCCCAACAGTTGCGTTCCAGGCTGGGATCTGAAGTGCAATCAGCTACTCCTGAAATACAGGAGCATATATAGGGAGCATATAATAGGGAAGTTATATTCAGAGTTTTCCTTCAGCACCAAGTATGGGCATAAATATTCTTGTGCATAAGGATTTACACATCCCTTATTAGTTGCACGTCTAAATTCTCTTTACATTGAGATAGGTACAGTGGTGGTTTTAGTTATTCTTAGAGTTGATGCTTTTGGTACAAACATTTCTGAGAGGGTATAATCCCTCAATAGTTTTACACTTGCTTCTGCTACACCCAGCGATTAAAAATAATTCTAATTTCCATTCAGTGAGTGTACTTGATTCGTCTTCATAGCTGTGGTTGCGGGAACATGTTTGTATTTTTCATTAGCTAGTGTTTCCAAATTGGGTTTTGTGTCATTGGCAGAGAATTTCAGAGCTGAATTTCTTCCTCATTCCAGGACCTACATGTGGCAGAAGCTTTGTTTGAAGAAGGCCAGCTGAATGGTCTTCTTGTTCAAAAATGGTTCTGGAAATCCCCGTGATTCACACATGTGTAAATTTAGATTCTTTTTGTCACACATGAATAATGCCTTAGTTCTCTAGACCCTGATGGGATTATCTGTTAGTGGTGTTTATTCCATTGGATCTGACTGACAGAGACCTGTACAAGCACCAGCTTGTTCTTTCTCGAAGTGTGGTTCCATTTTCTGCAAAGGAAGGAGATGTCTGTCCCAGGGGTAGGCATGAAATGAAACCTCACATCCGTGTGCTTCTGAGCTGCAGAGCCCTCGGGATTCACGGCCGTGAGCCCAGAGCTTGGCACACCACACGCTTTTAGCTCTTGCTCAGAAGGTGAGTCACAGCCTTCACTGCTGGGCAGTGACTTCAGGCTGACAGCCATTTTCATAGTCAAGAGCAGGTCACTTTGTGGCTTAGGATCAACTCTTGTCTAGATGTGTCAGCCACACAGTAGCTTAACAACAGCAGTATAAATAGAATATAGTACAATTTTGGCAGCATGGACAAAAAGCCACGTCTAGCTGCTGTGATGATTTGCTGTTGGTGTTAGGAAACTTGTGACCATGGAGAAAGGCATTGCTGGATTTTTTCCTCTAGAGCAAGAGTGTAGGAGGCAGAGTGGCTGATTCTGTAATGAGAGGCCAGACCTTGGAGCTCCTCCAGCTGTGGCAGTTGTGCCTGCTGTCGGGTGGGCTTCCTTGGCACCTCCACCTGCTGTGCCCCAGCTGAAGGAAGGCTGGGGGGGCCGCCGGCCAGGCTGGAAGCTGTGGGGAATCACGCATCCTTCTCCGGAAGAAGGAAAAGTGCATATTGGAAAGAAGCACTCTGCTCTGACCTGAGCGTTTAATGTCTTTGTAGTATTTTATAATGTCAATAATGAACACAGTGCCAGCAGATGGCGCCCACCGATACGGAGCGGGGAGCAGCGGCCTGGGGCCTGCAGCCCCTGGGTGCCCCCAGCAGCTCGTCCCTGCGGCTGCTGAGAGGCTCTGCGTGGTGCGGCTTCCTAAGGCAATCTGCAAAACAGCAGCCGATGCATCAAACTGACAACATCCAGTGCTATGTGTAAGAAGTGTCTGGAAGGTGGTGTTAGGAAGAGGTGCCTTTGCAGCCCTGGTGGCAGGGGAGGAGCAGCACTGCAGGATTCCAGAGGGTACGGCTGTGGCAGGAGGCGGAGATCCCTTCCTGGTTCCACGTGAGGCTTCCTTTCAAATGTAGTGACTTGTCTGAAACAAATGCTTGTGGTAAGCAGAACCCTTGTAAAGCCTTGCAGAAGACCAGTTAATTACAAATAAATGAACACTTGGGTGGGTGTAACTGGGATGGTATGTCAGGGGGGAGTTTTCTTGCTTAGTCATGCTTTGCAACATATGTTCAAACACTTTTTTTTTTTTTGATTCTCTTAAATATTGGAGAGAATAAGACTCTATGCCTGGAAATGAGCTTCTCTTGCTCTCAGCACTCAGGTAAAACATACAGAGGGATTAAAAATGGATTAAATAAGCGCTCATAAGGGAGCGGAGAGCTCTGGGAATAGATAGCTCTGGCCTACTAATTGCCAAGGATGTGAAGAACACCCGGCTGGCCCTTTTTCACATTTGGAAAAGCACAGTATTTGCAATGGCTTTTATCTGACTTACAGCTTTCTTTTTGTTCCTTTTTTCCCCCTTTCTTTTTAACTGGTTCAGCTATCCAGGTATCTTCACGATTTGATTCAGATGCCCTTCCCTGATGCCTCCCAGGTGCCTAAAAATGTCAGTAGGACTGGAAATGAAACTGTGACCAATAAAACAACACTCAAACTGTTGTAGAATTCCAACTTGTCGAGGTACAAAACTTGAATTTCGGGCAATTTATTCTCTACGGCAGCGTTTTCTGCCTGGCTATTTGAGAACTTTATTGTTGAATTCAAAGGGAATACCATAAGGAGAGTGAGGTAGAGACATGTATATACCTTTTGCACCCATTTTTATTTATTATGACATGTTTTCTAAATGATGGGTGTGGAGCATGTAGTTATTATGTGTTAATTAGTGTCCTAATAATAGCAGTGGATTACAAATATTCCTGGGAGTACATTTCTCTTTGTGAAGTAGGGCTGTTTTAGTACAGCCTAACTAAACTGATAGACCAGCAGTGTGCACTGGCCAGCAATTAGGTTTCTATGGGGAAAGATAGCAGTGGTAACTAAGGGCAAAATGTCAGTGTCTCGATTTTAGCAGCTGAATCTATTCTGTCTGTCTCCTGCCAAAGAGCCTATTAAACCTTTTAGCATTCTGTTGTCTGTGACACCAGGAGTTGGTCCCATTTATGCTAATAGCTTTGCTGTGACAGAGTGGCACAAATACCCTTCATTAGTCCTACAGATAAATTCCTGCATAGTGTGTGGAACATAAATTGCTTAAAATGTGTCCTCAGTGTATTGTAGTACGTAATGTGTCACACGTTCTCGTCAAAAACATTTTCTGAGCTGTGCTACGTTTTAATGCAATGATGCATTATCCTTTCCTAAAGCTTGCTTGCTTGCTGAGCATTCAGCAGTACAGTATGCTACTTGCTTATGCACCGTGCTTTGTCTCACAGAAAATGCTTCTCACCCCCCACCCAGATACCTGTCAAGGAGCCACATGTATGGACCCAAAGTACAAAGATGATTAGAGGCATAAGATGTACAGCATTGCTTAGAAAGAAGTCTCAAAGACTTTTCTTATTCAGCCGGGATGCTGCTTTCCTATGAAATTGCAGAGAGGTGGGAATCTGCCTGAAAAGCTTCAGCAGACAGTGAACCCTTACTCCTGGTAAGATGCCACACTACTGATCCCAAAAAACAACCAAGCAAAAGAAATCAAAGCTAGATGTGTCATCTGTGAGCGTTCAGCAGGAATGGAAGCAAAACTTAAGTGGTAAGGTGTCTCAGAAACTATGCAAAGTGTTGCAACTCACTGTACATACTTTGCAGAAATTGCTGCAAGACAGTTTCTCAGAGCATGGGATGCTGCTAGCATGTGGAGAGGAGGCATTCTGCTGCGTAGTAGTTTATCATGTTATTCCATAAGCACACCTTTGGTAAGATGGACCTAGTTCTAGGTTATCAGAACAATGAAAGAAAAAAATAAATCAGAAACAAGATGCACACGAGTGAGCAGAGAGAAATTTGCCCCAGTTTGCCTATGTCATTTTGGTTTCCTCTCCTGTGTGTGTGGTTATTATAGAGCTTTTAATCATGTAATCACATACTGTGGGAAACAACTCAGCAGAACTGCCTGATGATTTCTGCAGTGCCTTGTCCATGCCTGTGATACCGTGCTGTGCAGGCATTTACAGTCCCACACATTTTTTTCATATGTTTCTGATCTCTTAAGCTTCCTCTCAAAATAATTAAATAACATAACAGCTTATTTCCTGCAAACATCCATTGCCCACTGTGTTTTCTTCCAGCTTTGCTATTGATTGGGGCGGTAACTGCTGCCAGTCTGAGGTATTATGAAAGAGTTGAAGCTCTGTTTCTTTTTTTGTAATCTAGTTTTTCATATAATTGGTATTCTTATGCATTGTTTGCAGAGACACTGCTGTGCTGTTTGCCCATTTGTCTTTGTTAAATGAAGTTTTCCTGTGTCGGGCTTTCCAGTCACCAGATGGTGAAGAAGCAGGCTGAGAAGTCTAAGCTGACAGAAGATTTTTGTCCCCAGAGCAGCAGTTTGGGGAAACAAACCATAAATTTCTGGTCCTCATGTGTTATTATACAGAACAACGTGGTGTTTTCCCATTCTCACTGGGGAAGCAGTTTGTGCATGGGAGCCCTTTCTGTCCCTAGGATGGATGCATGCATTTCTGCAGAGCATTTGTACACAGCTAGTTAGCTTGCTAGTACCTTCAGGCTTTGATTTTGGGTAGAATGAACCTATTTTGAGACTACAAAGAAAAAGAATACATTAGAAGAGAGAAAATCAGAGTTGCTTAAACTAGCGTGCTGTTCAGAAAAGGAAGCGGTGCAAATTCCGTTGGGTTTGTTTCTGTCACACTGCAGGAAGAGCTAACAGTGTGCTCACAGCATGCAGCTGGCTTCACTCAGCCTTTTGCTTCCTAATGGGCACTGCAAGGCAACCTTGAAGTACGTGTGTTATTGTATTGTGTGTCTGGGTATCACATGGGCTTGTATCACATGGGCTTTAGCTTTTGGGTATAATTGTCATAAAAGTTCATTATGAATTTTCTTGTCACACTGCAGGCTTCTTCATTTAGCTTTACGTAGAAGATATTTCACGGCTACTGCAAATACTTAAAGGATTTGCAGATAGCATTCTTGCTGAAGCTCTAACGTTTCCTGTTAGGTAACTGAGGTTATCCTAACACCTTACTTGAGGGGCAGCCGAGAGAACAGACTTCATCTGATATTGCAAAATAAATGCTGACACAGTTTTTCAGTTAAAAAAAAAAAAAAAAAAGTTTGCCAGAATATTTTAGAAACTAACAATTACATGCTAATATTTCTCGACTAACAGGAATAGAAATTAGAATTAATGAGCTCTCTGCAGGTATGTCTGTCGCATATTCAATAATGCTAGGCACACTGAATGCTCACAGCACTCTGCTAACATTGTGCAACCTTGCAATAGCTGTCTGCAGTGCATCCCAGTCTTGATTTGCTGCTACAGGAAATGAAACCTGGTTTACAGACCTGACAGCCTCAGGAGCTAAGCATGTTTCCCTGCTCAAGTCAGTGGATATAAACATTGCCTGGACTATCTGTAAAAAGCTGTGCCCCACTGGAGCTGGCAATATTACTTTTGACTGAAAATGTCCCTTTTTTTAATATATATTTACTGTTGTAGCTTTGTATTGCCCGGATGGGTGCATCAGTTTGCAGTTGCTGAAGCCTTGAATACAGAGAAGCAGTAATTTCCAAACATAACTCTTGAGCTGCTCATGTCTCCTGGCATAAACACAGAGATAGATAAACAATGAGCAAACATATTTGCTTAGAGAACAAAGTTTTAACCTGGGACTGTGATGTGAAATTTTCTGTGGATGCTAATTAAGTGACCTGGTTTGTCTCTGTCACCGTTCTCCCCTGTGTAAAATTAGAATAATAGTTGCACTTATCTTAGGAGAAACTAGAAGAAGAAATCCTACCCTAGTGCTGAGACAGTGTTATTCTAACAGAAGTACCTCTTAATCCTTCTTATGGTGGAATAAGAGCACCTAGCTAAGAAGCCAGGTGCTGTTGTGCTTGACATTGAGTATATGCTGACAAAGGCATTGTCTTCATTTGGCAAACTGTTCATTCAGAATAAACAGGTAGATACTGAACACTTCCAATCTTTCTGTACTGCCCCAAACTAATTGCGTCTGTGATTCATTTAGCCTGAAATTTCCTGAACAGCTTACCTGCAAATAGAAATCTGAATTGTTGCTGCTTTTTACTTTTGCTTGGCTTACTTTCATTTTCAGTCACAAATAATATAACTATTAGTAGTATTAAATATAAAAGTTGGATATGAGGAAAAGAGGCACGGTAGTTTCAATAACTGCTGCTGCTGACAGGTTCTTGGTTCACTCACCAAGATCAAAAGACCCACTCAATTGTTTCAGTGTGGCCATAGGAGTTGTTCATACTTTTTGAATTATCACATTTCTGGCAAGCAGAGTACTAGGCGTGTGCACGGCAGATGCCTTTAGGTAGACAGGTGGACCTAAAAGAGAAGTTCTTCTTTGGATCTTAACTTTCCTCATCTAGGGCTGTTTTAATTTTGACAGTCTATGTGAATGCCATTGTAAGCTTAATTTGTGAAGTTAAATTCTAGTTCTGAATTTTCTACAGGCTAGAAATAAGGAGGATTTTCATTCAGTCTTAAAGTCCAGAGAATATTCTGGGTATTTACATCTATACAGAATAGAAAACCTTTCATTCTGCTCATTGGTGAGATTTCCATTTACCCAATGTGATAAAATTATATATATAGTCATGAATGTAGAGATATGGACTTAGGGTTTTGTTCCTGAATTGTATGCAATAAATTATTCCTCATCCAGGTAAAGAGGGGACTGGAGTACGTGGGAGAATGTTGGTTTCTAGAGCTGTCTCATGCAGTGCCTGAGTTATGAGGCTGTCCTGCTGCAGTGTCGGATAACTAGCACGTATGGCAAGCTCTTAGCACCGGCGTAACATGCTCTTTCCCTTCCTTTTTAGTGCATCACTGTGGCTGTTGTGTTATGTCTTTGCTTTAAAACAGATTTCTTCTTGCAGACAGACATCCAGCCAAATGGACATCTTTGCAGGTAAATCACCCTGGCCACTGTCCAGAGTTCCTCAAGCACGTGAGTGACAACGATTATCCATCGGTACTCGTTCTTAGTTCCTTCACAAGGGCTTTTAAAAAATAATTAAGTTTCTTTTGGTTTTTAAGGATGTAGAAATAAGAACTGTTGATGTCTGGCCACAGTTAGTCTCCCTGAAGTACACAACGTGGTGTACCTCTGTTGGTGCTCTTCTGCTTAATTTCTGAACCATGACATCTGGAAAGACTGTTTAGAAGTGAAAGTAAATGGAGGGGCCGTGTAACCCAGATGGTACGGTCCTGATGAATGCAGGCTTCTCGCTGGGCTTTAGCAAGTCACTGTTTTTTCCCCTCGGGACATGTCTGCACTGGAGATTGCTGTGTAGCTTAGAGGTACCCAACCTGTTCCTAAACGAGACTGTCCAGAAACACAGCAAATTGGCCCATGGCAGACTCCCTTTGGGACTGCTGCAGCTGGGATGCTTCTGGGTCTCAAAGGATCTGGTTTTCCCCCTTTGATCTAGTGCTGTGGGAAAAGCTTTATCTGTGAATAACAACTGTCAGGAGGGACCAGTAGTTTCTGTAGAATGTCTTTACGTATCTAAGGGCTGTACCGGCGTCTGCAGCTAGGCAGGAGAGCGTGCTGAAGTCAGAGCATCATGTCTTGTATCCGTTCTCCTCTGAAAGCCATGCTGAAATTGCACTGAAATAGCAGTAGCGCTCCTTTGGTGCTAATGAACCACTAAACGAAACTCCTGGGAACGACGGATGAGGAAAAAAGTTTTCAATTCTCATGATCTAATCTGTCGGGTTTAATTAGGCATCCAGTTTTAGAGCCGGTTATGTTTGCATGTGGGTTTAGCATTTCCTCTTAATTCAAAGAGTAAATGTGGCCATGTTCTTCTCACTCAGATTTCTCTGTGAACGTTCTTTAAGGTTGAGATGCCTGACGGAAACATTCATTAGTTTTCTTTGTGATTTTTTTGTTTTCTTCCTGAAAATTTGTTTGTAACTAATCTTCTATAAAATGTGGGTAAGCTTCCCCACAAAACAAATACATTTCATAACTTTTGAGGCTGAGGATAGCTTACATCGAGAAACAAATGTGGAATTGTCAAGACATGGTTTTGGTGGCCTTCGGTTGCTGTGTACCTGCCATAAGGAGGTGAGCAGATCAGACAAGTGTCTCAGGGCTTGTGTTTTTAAAGATTAAAGCAAACGCTCAGAATCAGGACAGCCAAACTGCAGCTGTGCAGCCCACCTTTCATTCTGAGTCACGCTTGACCAGGTTCAGCAGCTGTGTGTTTCAAATTGTTCTACACTGATATTTTCATGTAAAGGTGGATGTCAAAACAAAACCTGAAATAAATCCAGCTTGCCAAATGTCAGCTGTGGTAATGTGAGGTGGAACCCAAACTTCCCATCTGAAGCTGTTTACATTATGGACAGGCCATCTGAATGGGTTTCTCCAGTTTGGTTTCCTGTTGGTTTGTATCCCCAGCATTTGATTGAAGGAATTAATTATTTCCAATGTGAAAAGATATTTTGGAAGAAGAACTTGTGAATTTTTGGACCTGGTCATCTTTATGTAGCTACATGTAGCTTTTTGTGTCTGGTGCAGAGGTCTCAGATGACCTCCAGGTATAACCAAGCTTCCATCTACCCTTTTTTATTTTGTCAATACTTAATTCTGAATTCTAGGAGAAACTTACGCATATCCATGTTGCCATGTAAGATCCAGGTACACACTGCTTAAGGTAATAGCATATCTTATGTTCAAATTCAGCTTTTCTTCTGTGAGTTCATGCATCTCCTACTGTCTATCAGTTACTTGTACTGCATATTTTATATGCATCACATGCATTTTGTATGCAATACATGCATCAAAGATCCTTTTTGATCAGCCATGATTTGAAAAGTGCTATTCAGACTCAGACTGGAGCTAAGCATAAGTCAAATCAAGGACTAGGCTGGCAAATGTTCAGACTCAGGCAGCACAGTGCTGAAATCTGCATTTATTCTAATCTATTCAGCTACAATTTCTGCATTGCAGCCAGTATCTAAGTTGACCTTAAATCCAAAGAATCATTGCCTGTTGGTCTCTTTCCAAAGGCTTAATCCCTTTTTATCTTGCGTTTCTTTTGTACCTTCTTATGTCCCTACAGACTTAAATGATATTTCTGCTGCTCTTTTGTTTTCCTGAAATGCTCCTTCATATCACTTCTGGGGTGTTGGTATTTTTGCATTTTCATGTTGAAGCATTAATTTCACTTGATCCCCCTTCTGCAGCGCTCTGTTTCAGCTGACGTGCAAGCATACTTTGAATTGCATCAGCACTCCCCTGGCAGTCCAGAGGCAGCATCTCTGTGCAATGCAAGGCACTCCTCCAACAAGGCCAGGCTGCACACACAGCCTCCGTGCTACTGCACATCTCCCTAGGGTGAAAACTGGCAGTGAACACAGCGATCTTGCTAGCACCGTCATGCTGCAGGTCTACTAAGGGGGATGCATTAATAAATGGTACCAGTGCTGTGACTAGAACAAAAACAGGAAAATTAGAAGTGAGATGAGTACTGCCCAAGGTACCCATCTGTGGTCTTTGTAGGCAACCTGATACTTTGATAGAGAAATTTTTTAATAGTTAGAATCAGCGGTCCGTTACCATGCAGGCAAGGCATTTTGTCCCATTCTGTGCGTTTCCTTCACAATGTCCTTGTGTCAGCCCTTGAGTCCTGTGTGCACCTTCTGCAGGCTGATTGTGTGCTGAGGAAGAGGGTACTGTGAGGGGGATGGGGAGCTCCTTCCCCCAGTTTCAGTGTCTGGTCTTCTAGCATCTGGGTTCAGCAACTGCAGATGGCAGTCCTTGTGAGTCCCTGGAGGTCCCCTTCTGCACATGGGCATTGGGAGCTCCAGAAATTTAGAAGCTTCAACTCCTAGAGACTCTCACAAGTAGAATTTTTCTGAGAAATGTAAGAACAACGTAGTCTTTCAGGGATAGCAAAGTGCATGCCTTACCAGTTACGTGCTCTTCAGGATTAAAACAAAACAAGCAAACAAAACCTAACAAACCCAACAAGACAAACCCTCTGAAGATTTTTCTTTTTAATATAGTCATGACAATGTCTTTTCCTCTCCACCTTGTTACTTGGAAACAGCTGAATCATTTCTTGCTGAGATGCTCTCCAAAAGCTCAGTCACTGGCATGGAAAATTTTGACTGAAAGGGTTACAAGCAGCTGAAGTCAAGTTTTTTTAATGGGGAGTGACAGGCAGCTGTAGCAATATCGAATTCTGTCAGCCTAGAGTATAATGCACATATATATTTATATATAAAAACACAATGTTCAATCATCCAAGTGAATAGAACATGAAAGACTTTTATTCTGTTGAAGGAATGTTAAGTATTTTTAAACAATTTTATCATTTTTTCACTAATTGTTTGTAATTGAGTATGAGTAAACAAGACTAGCATACTTGATGTGCATGCTTTGTGGAAATCTACCTTTCCTGTACACCTGAGCAAGATGACAGGGCTTTGATTGTACCTGGAGTGCAGGCTTCTCTGCTTAGCACCATTGCTGGAAGCATTTCTGTTCGTAGCAAGCAACTGTTCTGCTGTAAGTTGAGATTCCACATCACATAGCAAGTTTCTGTCATATGGAATTCGTGTAAATTGAATTACACTAACATCACCTATGGATTCAGGGCTATCTTATTTGCATTAACAAATGGTCTTACAAACAGTGTGCATACTGCACACTCACCAATTAGGCTTTCTTTTCAACCCTTGGGGTTGTTCAGAAAAAGAAGGGAGGTTTTCTTTCTTTGATGGGGGTGCTGCAAAGAAAAGCTGCTAATGAAGGAATGATGAATGGCCTGATTGTGTTGCTGTTTGTATAGTTTCACCTTCATTTGCATCAGTACCAGGCACAGATCCCAAGACTCATTTTTCACTTTTCAGTGCTCCTCTTCTTTGGACCCTGCCTGTGCTAGAGCCAACCAAACAAGCACATTTGTCTTTGCCTCCCGGAATACGGAGCAGAATATTTCCCTTCTTACGCTACTGGGGCCTGCACGCAGTGGAGCATGTGCCTCTCCGCCAGCACTCCTGTCTTCAGCTTTGGAGACCTGATTTGGAGATTGATTTGGAGATCTGACATCTGTTGAGGGGTATTTGAAGGGTACAGGGAGCCATCACTGTGCTTTGTAAGGAATGCTTAACGCATCACATCCAGGTGTATGTCCATTTCCTGCTCCGAGGAATGGCTCTCTTATTCAGTATATTTTTCCAGCCGTTTCTACAGTGTTTGGCACCATAAAAATAACTTCCCTTTCTCCCCCAAAAGAGAGAAAGCACAAAAGCAGAGTGTCAAATTACTTACATAGCAAACGCATAAATGATTCAAAAGTCTGTGAGTCTGCCCTGCAGAGCAAGCAGCAGAGCAGTGCCTTTCTCCCCGTAGCAGCAAATGAGTTCTGTGCAATCCACAGCTGACAACTGACCCTTTGGTTATGGAGCTTTCTTTGATTCTTCCCATGTTTTCCTGTCATTTTGAAAATATATCAACTGCCAAAAAAATAATGGTTTTCTTTTTAAAAAAGAAAAAAAATGATGTGATCCTTTGTTTTCTATGTCTGTTCAGGGAACATTTGACTGAATGCCAGAAAGAGGATAATGCAATCTTCCATTAGGCTTGTTTGCATCTTTTTCCGGGGTGACAGTTTAAGTCTGCTGGCTACAGATGGCCTTTGACAACTGACAACACTTGCTGTTATGCCAGTGTATGACTTCATCTGTGTGACACTGCATGTGACTGAGCGCTTTTCCTCTCTTGCCTGCAGAAACCGGTCTCCGTTTCAGGAGCACCAGAATAAGAGGTTTTTAATCAGCCACTCTGAAATTGAGTTGGCCAAATTTCCTAAAGCACCTTTACAGATTCAATAGTTCCTTGAACAGTTTCCAATCCTGTCAAGGTCCATCTGTCCTGTAAGCGATGCTTTAATAGCTAACCCTCGTGCATGAGAGTGCTTCCCAAATAAAGACACGCCGGGCTTTGCAGGGCTGTCTTGTTCTGGTGCAGAGCCTCTGGGCCTGGGCTGCAATTTGCAGAAGCAGTTGTCATCTCCTCTGAATCTTCTTGGCAGCTTCTGGGAATGCTGCACTGTGGGTGAATGCAGTCGTGCATCATCTAGCAGCGTCTGGAGCAGGTTGAACTCCCTCCCATTCTGCTTCTTGCTTCAGAAGCAGGAAGAAAGTAAGATTTACCTTTTAGACTTCTCTTTTTATCATCTTTGGAAAGGGCCGTTTGCTCTATGGTTGGTAGCTATTTTCCTAATTTTGATTATAACTTTTGGTCTAAGCATGGCCCAAAAGCTTATTCCAAGACAACTAACTTAGTATTGGCTTTAACCAAAAAGAAAAAAAGAAAAGAAAAGAAGAAAACCCGTAACAAGAAACCCAAAATGATTACCTTTTCCTCAATATTTTTTTGCACACATACAGTCATACAGTGGCGTGGCTTATAGGCAGTACATGTGCATGCTGTCAAAGTAGTCCATCATAGGGCTGCATTGGCATGAAGTTTAGCAAATATTGTGCCACGTAATGGATGATGGTAAACTCTGTCCTGCCAGAAGACAGCAGTGACGTTATCTGCCAGTGGCTGCACTGCAGCGTGCTGTAGCAGACACGGCAGTACTTTGAATGCCAGGTGCAAGGCCTCTGAGTGCTAGGACACAGCGCAGAAGTGGCTGGGAGCCTTCACCTTCAGTCCTCTAGGAAGTTCTCTGTTGCCTCTTGGAAGAAGGGACCCCTTTTGCTGGTGTGGCAAAAGGAAATACTGTTTTACAGGGGTAAATGTGCATGCTCAGATGGAGCAAGGCTTGGTCAGTACAGACAAAGATTCTAGAAGCTGCGTTTTTCAGACTTTTAAAAATTATTTTTAATGAAACTGGAGAGAGAGTCTTCTGAACTGTATGGTACAAGCATTTTGAAGTCCTCAAGCTAGTTGTTCAGTTTTATTCTAATGATGTGTTTTTCAATATCCGGGGAACAATGAAGAATATACATAATAATCTCATTTTGTTCCAAGATCACCTTCAAAAGGTGATACTGTTTCCACCTTGGAGCCACACTCCTGTGAAAGTGCCCCTGTCATAGGTCTGTGGTCTGTGCTGAAGAATAGCAAAATGGATACGTGCTTATCTGTTTTCCTTGATAATGTCCTTGATTCTAGTTCACTGCAAAGAAAAAAAATGTGTGGACAGACTAGGAGGGGACTAAAAATTAACATCAAAAGATCTGTATTAGGTGTGGCTTAGAAAGAACTTTCTTCTGCAAATCATGAGGAAATTCCCTACAAATTTCAGAAGACAGTTTATGAAAGTAAACTGGAACCATCCTTGGTAAGTAATTTGCCTCACTTGGAGGAAAGTTCCGAAAACAAACTATTCTGAGAAGTTGACGCTGGCTCCATGCTGTAAGCAGACAGAATTAGCCCATGGAATTGGTCTGTGAGTCTCTTTACAAGACAACTTCTTTAAGTTTTGCTATTAAATCTTCATATTGCCCACAGTTTTCTAAGAAACGGTGAGATGGAGGCTTCAGATTTAATGCTTCAGCACTTACCCCATCTGGTCTTGTGGTAGTTTAAGAGATGACAAAATAGAGGAATTACACTTACAGAAGGAATTTCCATGCCAGTTTCTTTAGTCGAGTGGTGAAGAATCACAGGGTGACATCCAGTGTGTTGGGAGTGCTGAGTCACAGTTCCAGTTCTGCTCTGACAGCTGTCACCTCCTCTGTCGGGCAGCAGTTGGTCTCTTCAAGCTGGCAGGCTTGTGGCTGGCTAGATGTCATCTCTGTTTCTGTTGTGATGCTCAAACCACCCTCTTTACAGATTTGGTTACCAGTATGTTAATATTATTTCTATGGGGTCTTCTAATACAACTCCTCTTCCAAAATACTTTGGATCAAAAAAGATTGATTGCTTCTTGTGCCCTTGGTCCTTGTAACTGTGGATGAATCTGTCTGCTCGCTGGTTCTGGCACTCGTTTAGCCTGATCTTTCTCTGTCTAGTGACTGTGAAGTTGAGCCCTTGGAAAGGACAGAGAAGAACAGCAGCTGCTTGGCTGTGAGAAATCGCGTTGGCTGGCGGTCTGTGAAAGAACACAGTCTGTACACTGGTAGTGACAGAGATGTTCAGGACTGCATTGATAGGATGCAGGACATAAGCCTGCTGGGAATAGTGAAATTGAGACATGACTTCTTTCCTTCTTTTGCACTGCTTCTGTGAAAGCATGTCCAGCAACAAGTTTCGATCCTTCACCAAGATAAGCCATTAGGGGGCAAATCTGAGCAGCAAGGAGCTGGCGGTGGGACTGCTTTCCTCTTGGTGTTCCTGCAAACAAAGTTAGAGCTGGTGAGCGAACACAGCTTCGATAGCTTGCTGGACCCTGCCAAAAGTGATGAGTCTCAAGGTTGCTGTTGCTTCTCCCAGGATTAAGAGGAATTGCGTAAATGACAGAGAGCGCTTGGGTGTTGGCTGTGTTGGGCCATTTAGTTGTCATTCACCTCATTGCCCATCAGCCTGGAGCTTGATGCAAAAGATAATGAATTTCAGTGACAGTGAAAAAGTGGCTGTGAGTGACAGGGAGCTTCATTTAAAGGCTAATTAATATGGTGACATCAGTACTGAGGAAAACTATTTGCAGACAAATGTGGCCAAAGACGCCAGTGGTTCTACTCCAAGACATAACCAAAAACATAACAACAACAAAAGAAGTTGAAATGTCTTTCCAGTGTACGTATTCCCAGAAACTCAAAACTGATAATTAAATCTACTTTTTAATCCATTCTTGGGACATATGCAATTGATATGATTATCCTGAAACATTCGTAACACTCAGGCAGGATGAATGTTAGCTTTAAGCTAAGATGCAGTTCTACTGATCAGTAGACATAAAACCACGAGGTTGGAGAATTTCCCAATAATATAGAAGAGGACCTCAATCTGTTTGTATGCATTACGTAGTTGCAATGAAAACATTTCATCTATATACTTCAATTTCTGTCCTTACTTTCCCCTTGCATTTTTGGGCATTTTTGTGCACGCAGCAGGAGCGCACCTGGGCAAGCTCTGAGAACTGGTGGGCAATCTGTAGGTAAAAAGCGTAGCTGGGAAGTGCATGGAAGGAAAACTACCAGATTGTGAAAGGAACCCCAGATTGACTTTCTGCTTTGTTCTTATTGACACATGCTGTTTCTGCTTCACATTCTTATGTTGCTGAGAAACCCTGTCATCTGCAAACAAAAACAGCTCATGCAGTATAGAGGCGAGTGTGTGCAGAATGTAAAGAGGGAGATAGCCCTGCTCAGCACACAAGAACTTGCCACGTTGTTTGCATGAACACAAAGAGCTACTTTCTGGCATCTGATTTACCAGCCTATGAGGCAACTTTTCTGCAGCTAGTATGTTTTATCAGGGAGTTTTTTCATAGGCTCCCTTAAAAATGATGATTTTAACTAGTAAATAAAAAGCCAGTGTGAAGTTATTAATTATGATCCAAAACATCAGTCAATATTTTATTAAAATATCACAGCATGCAGGATTACTACTACGTAGTCTTTTAACCAGGAGCACACCTCCGAGTAGCTCCCCATCCCCCTGAAAAGTTGTGTAGTTTTTGCTCTAGATTTACTAAATGCTTGCAGAATTTCTCTGGTGAATGAGTGTTTTACTGGAGAATAGAATTGGTCCTCTAGTATCCTTAACATTTTGTCTTCCATCCATTTGTTTGTGCCATCATCTCTTTATTCTCTCTCAGGATGAAAAAACAGGAGGTTCCATCGTGCATTCCTTTCAGAGCTGTTTGCCCAGTCAGGGCCAAATCTGCACTTGGGCTTTTTGAGGTGTAGCCAGGAAATGCAGTGACTGCAGGATTGTGTCTGAAATAAAAATTTGGTCCCAGTGGTGAAATAACAGCCAGAAACTGCTTCGTCAGGCAGTCTGAGAGGATTGGGCTGGCTGTATTTGTACTGCTGCAGTGACACGCTGAAAGACACAAACCAAGAGGGCACAGCTGGCTCGAGATCCCCCTTGGAAGACATTCCCAGTAATGAAGCCCTGTCAGCAGCGAGCTGGTGGTAGGCAGATGGCAGAGCACAGGCTGCTGCCAGGGGTCTCCTCCCATTCACATTCCCCATTATATCTGCAGGGGTCTTCTGTCCTTAATAGGGTACTTGTAGCTGGGGCTAATGGGCTCTGGCTAATGACTAAACTGGGAAAAAAATGAAGAATTAGCTCTTTTGTGATTTTTCTTTCTTTCTTTCACCCATTCCTGACAGGCTGTAAATGGATTTTCTGTAGCTGTCACATTTCACTGGGAAAATCAGCATGGTATCTTCTTAGATGATTAGTCATTATCTATAGGATTTGTACTCAGCTCTTGCACTGTAACCCTGTGAGACCGAGGGGTAACAAGGAGACTTTCAGTTACCAAAGGAGAATTCCTGCTGGGGTGTCTATGGGAAAAAATGGCCCCAGCGCTGTTCGTCCCCAAGGCTATACCGAGACGTGGGTGTCTTCATTGCTTGTGGCTCTGGACGCTTCGTGTCTGCCACCATCCTGTCTGCCTCTGAGCAGCTGCATCTGTGCACACACGTGTAATGGAGAGAGAGGAGGCTGCAGAGCCTCGTGTTGTCAGCATTGTTTGAGGCCAGCTTCTGTGTTTTTAGAAGGCTCCAGATTTCCAGATATTCATAATCTAGAATATGTAAAAATTGCAGCTTTTTTTGTTCGTAGGGCAAAAAAAAAATGTAAAACTTTAGTTCATCCTTCATATTTGGCAAGTAATTCTGATTTCAAGGAAAAACCTGTGGAGTGAGTTCCCTGCTGGCCCGTGTTTGCAGAGAGCTCGGCACGGTAATGTCGTGGTGTTTGCAGGAAGCAGGTGGGGTGGCTGCTTCACTGCTGGAAGAAGAATGGTTGGGATTCATCCTGCTTGCTCTCTGCATAGGGAAAAAACCCAGCACCTTATCATTTGATTAGAAAAACCATCTGTGTTACCAGCAATGAGACCTGATTTAAGGCAGGAAAGTCCTTTTATTACAAGCAAGCCTTCTTTTTCAAAGCTGAAGAACCTGGAGATATTTGGACTTTTTTCAAAATATGTGAAGTTCCCAAAGATGCAGCCATCAACTTGTGCTGAAAGCCCAGCATGGTTATACCACTATGGCACGGTGAGAGGGAGAACACTGAGATCATTTAGCTGAGGATTCCTGCTGGGGTGCCTGTGGGAGAAAATTGCCCTGGTGCTGGTTTTAAAACTGTGCTCTGGCAGATGAAAACACGTGGAGGGCAACGGGGGACGGAAAGGAGAAGTCTGCCTTCCCTGGAGTGTAAATGTGTGGACAATTTAGTTACATTTTTTTGGCTTAGCACACGTGAAATATTTGAGAAAACTTCGCCTGGCATGCTTTGTGGAGCTGAGTGACATCTTGGTGTGTGGGAAACGTATTTACAAAAAAACAACAACAAAACCTAGCCTTTGTTAGTAGGCTGCCATCAGCCTGGTGCCAGGTTCCTGTGAGCACAGCTTGGAGCGGCACAACACCGGTCAGCTCCTCGGGCTTTCACAGATGTGCGGAGTTTTCCAGAGCAGCCATTGTAGAAAGCCTGCCTGTAGTTTGGCAGTGTTGCACAGGCCTTACATGGGTTGGTAGAAAACGAAAAGTCGTTTCAGCAGTCTGCAGGGCATGACACAGTGTTTTTGGAGCTGAAAAAAGCTTCTTATGACTGCTTCTTCCTTGGCTTATATTCCCTCTTATGTGGGATTCTGGTGCCTGTACATCCTTAAGGGATATACAGGACATATCCTGTAGAGGATTCAGATGCTAGTGCTTGTGCTTTGGAGACTTCATTGGTCTGAGAACATAAATGCTGGCAGACTGCACAGAACAAGTGACACCTAAATGTTTATATGGTATGCAGTAGTCTTACCTCATCATGAAAGCACATGTATTTATGAATTTCACAATAATTATTGCCAGTAAAATAAGATAAAAAATCTGTAAATGCCTGTCATCTGGAGGTGGCCTCTCGGAGCACTTGGTGTCAGGAGGTGTCCCACAGTGGATGGAGCATCACACTCCTGGGAGCTGTCATTCGTCCCTACCTTCCTTCCCACTGCCACAAAGCTCTGTCTGCATGGACAGGGCGGGTTGATCCTGCACTATCATCTCTCTTGGCACTGATTAAGGAGTCTGAAAATAAACAGTACGTTGATTTGGTTTGACTTGGTAACGTATGGAGGTTAATTCTGTATGTACACGGGACAACAAGCCGTAGATAGAAACAGAATACTGCTATCGACTACTCTAAAAGTAAGCCAGAAAGAACAGAACAGGGTGTTGTGGTTTAGAGTTGTGCCTTGTGTGTGTCTGTAAGATGGCCAGGCCGGGTTCCGAGGATGGAATGTCTGTTGAACTCAGCAGGAAGATCCCCTGAGGAGCTGATGGTGTCTGGGGTTTACAGCTGGAGGAAAAGACTTGCTGTCACCCCAAAACTCTTTACTGTCCAGCAATGGATTTTATCACTATATATTGCTATTTCACCCTCAATCTTTTTTTTTTTAATTATAAAAAAGATTAGAAGGTGTTTGAAGAAAACAAGCATAGAAAGAGGGAAATAGGTCTAGAGGAGAAGAGGTGGTGAGGACCTCAGGGGTAGAAGGCAGAGTGCGTTGAAGTGATGTCAAAAGTTGCCTTTAGACTGGCTTCCTTCTGAGGATTTGAGCATTTGGATGTATAATTAAAAAAAAAATGGCAAAAGAAAGCAGCAGTGTATTTTAAGCCATGGCTAGGGATTGGCCGTTGATCCTTCTCCAAAGTAACTTATCTGGATGATTTGTTTTATTCTAGGAAGTTATTGAGCATACTTTGAAGTCAGCATTCGCGTAGCAAAGGAAGTCTGAGCTAGCAAAGAAGGCTACATCCTCCAAAGATGTAATGACTCAGAAGTGACAGCAGCAGAAATTATTCCCTGTGAGGATCAGTGTTACTCAGCATTATTGTGTGACTGCTAAATCAGTTCCCTGACACTGTTTTCGGAAATCTGTTGGCAAAGGCTCAAGCTGGAGAAGGCTGTGCTCTGACTGTCAAAGAGGAGAATGGTTTGGGAGGCAATACGTGCTGTAGCTGGCTGAGAGATGACAGCACGTTCCAGTTTGGGGGGTATTTCTTTCTAAAGCTGGTGTGTGATGTCCAGCCAGTAACAGCAGAGACAGGAAGAGATTCCAAGCTCAATCGTTGGAACTTTGTTCTGTTTGCATTTATAATTAATTACTACCTCATCCCCGTTAACAAGCATATTACATGCACAAGTGTATAAATACAGAAAAATCCTGAAGAGAGTTATGTTCAGTTGGCCTAAATTACAGAGGTTAATTAATATAATTGAGGTTTACTGCTTTATTCTCACCTGTAGGACAATTGTAATCTACCTTCCATTAAGAGAAAATTGGAAACATTTTCCTCCATTTATTTCATAATGTAATTGCTAGTGTATTTGGTAAATAACTAAGACAGACTCAATTATTCATTTCCATTTGAAGTCCATCTGGAAGCAATAACAGCCTTTCTGAATCAGATATATAAAATGGCTGTGAGAGCTTTTGTTAAGCCTTGAAATGAGACATTTAGACAACATAGATGGCCCAGCAGCTCGGTAATGTGAGATAATGAAGTGGTGAAATGCTCTTAGCACCCTACAGATTGGTTGTAATGGTAGTAAATGACCATTGCAACCACAATGAATTGCTTCTTGGAATACCTTAGTTCGGGTTTAATTTGCTTGGGAAGTTTGCTCAGATACTATTGGATTGTACAGAGAGGAGAGTTTTGGTCAAAAACTTTGAAAGAAGTTTGTTCTCATTAGAATCCTTAATAATGTAGCTTTGATGCTGGTTTATAAGGTGGTCCAGTTTGAACTTGAAAAACACATTCTCAGCACTGATGCAATTCTGCAGGATTACAACAGCAGCTTGGATGAGTGAAAGAAAACAAGCATTTGTCTCCTCTAACCTGTCAAGTATCAGCATGGATGTTCAGTGTTGTAAAAAGCAGTGCTTGTAAAAAGCAAACCAAACCAAACCAATAAACTCAACCCTGACAGCTTACATTAACTAAAGGACTGGCTCGCTGCTGTTAGCCTTCCTGTGAGTACATCCAATGCCAATGCAAATGCTCATTACTGAGAGCTCTGTGCATCTCTGCATCAGCTTCCACCGCAGGGAGAGCTCCAAAGAAGGGCCAATGTCCACTGAGCACCGTTGGAGAGGAGGGCTCGCCACGGCCTTGCTGTCTAGGGAGACAGGTTTGTCTGTGGGAAAGGTACTGAAAAGTAGCCAGCAACAAGCTTTCTTCTTTTGCAATGAACATAAAGAATTTGTACTTCTGACAGGGAGATGAGGTACAAATTGCTTTCTATGTTTAGTAGAACTTGTTTGGGGCAGGTTTGGGTAAATACACGGACACAGGCTACATCAGCGGCCTGCATATACAGACTGAGCAAAGGAGAAAGCAAACAGTTGCAAAGCAGCAAGATGAAAGCTCCTGAAAGAAAGGTCACTCTTTTTCAGACAGGCTTTAATTTTATTCTGTAATGAGGAAAGGACAAAAACTATCTATGTCTGCTGTTGTTGGGTGGAAAGATGGAAGAGAATGACTGATAAAGTGCATGAGCAAAGACCAATGATTTTAGTCATGTATCCTTTTCCAGCAGAAAATATTTGGTTCTACTTGGTGTCTCCGTTAAGTTCTGGCTGTTTGTTCGGTGCGTTCACTGCCTATTCAGGCAGTGCTATCAGTGCTTTCACTGATGTTCCTACAGGCAGACACGCCACGTTTCTTCTTTCTGTCTGGACATAAATAACAAGCATCTCACAGTTCAGAAGGTGCTGCCTGGGTTAAAAGGCAGAGAGCAAGAATTACCAAATTGTTTGTTTTGCTTGCTCAGCTTTTAGTGTGATAACTCCCAGGTTTACTTGCTGCTGGGTATCTTTTATGCTTGAAAAATAGTTTGAAATGGAGGATTTTATCATGTAGCATGCACGACTGCTGTGAATCCAGTCCCTGTTGAATATTTTTCTTACCCATCTTTTTCTATTTCTCCTTAATGCAACAAATGTTAAAGAGGATAACGCAGGAAAACTGTATGAAGTTGTGATGTCTTTCCATTATACTTAATTCTTCTTGGATTTTGGTATCATACTAGGAAAAGTATTACGGTCCCTTGGGGAAGCACAGAAAGAATGGCAGCTAGAGCTCAAGCATGTTTCCAGGTTACTTCAGGTCATCCCTTCAGAGCCAATTCTTTGTGTGTATAAATATTGCTGTTAAGCAGCACAGGTGCATTTCGTTGAGTCAAAATTGCCCAGGTGTATAGGCAAAGCTTGTTGGATAGTTTTGCCTTCTGTGTAAATCAACGTAGGCTGTAAACCACTGTTCCATCACTTTCACATTTCCATCACTGTTGCAATATCATTCCTTCATTGCACAAACAGCAAAACACAATTCAGGGGAAGCTAGAAACTTAATACTAGGATTTATCAAAATATTTACCAGTACAAAGCTCCCATCTTGGTATCTTTGTGATGAGGTAAATTACTAAAACCTCATATAAGTATCTGCTAGATGTGTGAGGCCTGGAAATGAGTTGCTTTGCACTTAAGAAGTCAGGGGAAATTTATTTGGCATAAACCATTTCATAAAAACTTAAATCACTGCCTGACAGCCTGGTTTATCTTCAGTGCGTGAAGGACAATACCCGTGGTTTTGTACCGAGTTGTACCATCACTTTGGCTGGAGTCTGCAAGATCTGTACACACAAATAGTTTTATGTATGTGCATGTTTGTATTGAAGTTGTACGTGTAAATATTTCCAGGGCAGAGCCTTGGCCCATGGGAGTTCTTCAGGGAGGTGATGACAGTGCCTAACTGCTGGGTTATTGCAACACAACCGATAACGTAAACATACCAGAGGTATATTTATAAAAACCTCAGGGGCAAATACGCTTTGTAACGTGTCTTTTGAGAAAAGACATATCAACAATGAAGAAATTTGAGTGTAAAATTACTGGATTTATGTATGTTTGCGAGACAAAGTTTATTTTTCTCAGATAAATCTGTGTAAACATGTTATATGCATTTAGATAAAGGGAGATTTCTTTTTCTAACTGGCTATGTGTGAAAAAAATGTTGTAATGAATGTGGGCCGAATTATATCTAGTAGCAGTGCTTACAACTCTGTTACTTCAGTTGAATTACACGTGGTCAATCACGGACCACTTGGCTATCAGCAAGTTTCTACTGAGCTTACAGCATTTCTCTCTCATTTCAGACCATGTCAGCCATCAAACCAATTTTTTTACGTAAGGGGATACTTCACGGGGTAGATTTTGATCTTTTGTGGATGCATGGGAACACTCTAGCATACTCTGCCATTGACCAAAAATCTCGGGCCAAGTCTTCCATGTTAATTAAATGTATCTGGATGGAGTTTTAAAGTCAGATTAGTGCTTTGCACTACTGAATAATTTCTACCAATACAGTAATTGAAATGTGTTTTCTTGCCTGGGATTTCCTGCTACAGCACCTGTCTTACTGAACTCAGAGAAGAGTTACTGATTCAGGTACGAACTCTGCTGTTTCCCATGAGCCATGAAGGGCAGGCATTCAGAGACACATGCATGAAGTCTTATAATTCATATTTTCCAACCGTGCTATGTATTATAAATGGCTTCAGAGGCATCCGTCTGTGCCAGGGTGGAGTTCATTTTCCATGCCTTGCTTTATTAAATGGGAGAAGCTCACCAGCACTAGAAATGCCTGGCTGATAAGATGATGCACTTTTTATCTGCTTGGAGCCTGACTGACATCTTTGAACACTGTTATATCTAAACAGCTTGAATATGTGACCTCGTTCCTTAAATACCAGCACTTGAACAGCTCTTGTTGCTAAAATAAAAGCACCATTGATCTTCTGTTGTGAAAACTCCTACAGACCCTCTGACAGGCACAAGTGAAACCACACCTTTTCCTACTATGATAAAAATGATTGCTTATTTGTAGCAGTTACAGTGTACCCGTGGCTGCAATTACGGCAAAGGCATCGCCTGTGGTTTTTCTGGCGTTTGCTTTGTGTTGACATCTGACTGTCACAGCAATCTCTGTCGCATGGAGTAGGACTGGGGAACAGACCTCAAGGAAAACGACCCTGGAAAGGTGAGGAGTCTGAATAATGTTGTTTTCTTATCCTGACAAGTAGTTTGTTAACTTGCAGCATAGACCTAAGCTAAGGGAAGATTGGAGTTGAGCCAGACTTCCCAGTAAGATAAAAAGAGGCCGGGATCAGCTTTCTCATTTTATGCTGTCTTTTAATGCTCTGAAAAAAGCCCTCTGCAATGCAGGCCTGTATCAGTACTGTGTAAAGCATAGCCAGGATTTAAAAACACAAGCTGTGCCCTCCATTCACACACAACCGTGTGTTTCTCTGGAAACCATGTTCGTGAGGTTTATTCCCAAGAGGTGATGTTTGGAAAAGCTGAACTTTTACTTTGAAGTATGGGCTCGTTATAAAGCTTACATTTTTTTTATCTATAAAAACCATTTTTGTGGGAGAACTGTGCAAATTCCCTGCAAACTAAACAAAAGGGAAAAAAAAAATCTTATTTTAGTGAATGTATTTATTGACTATTGTTCAAACAGTCTTTTTGGTCAGTTTGAGCTTGTTCTTTAAAATAATATTCTGAAACTGTGTGTGACTACGTATTCCATACACTGGTGTTGCAGATGCATGTATGACTGTAGCTGCAAACTCTGTCACTCACTGTGCTTTGACCCTGCTGGCAGCACTGAGGTAAGTGCCACAAAGGCCAAAGAGGGCACAAAGGGTATTCAGGTAACTAACACATCGCTACCATCACCTAGGCCTCTTCTTCCAAAAGCTGACTGTAAATTGTTTTAAATTGTGTTTTATTTTCAGCATATTATCTCCTTCTCTCCAAGTAAAAACTTTTAAAAATATAAAAACTGCTCTTAGGTCCAGTCTGGCAAATGCTTTACTGCTAAGCAGTTTTGGGTGCTGGACAGGGCAGGTTGTGACAATGAAGGGGAACACATAAGTACAAGCACAGGTGCAAGAACCAAACCGTGCTAGTTGGTGTACAAGCAAGTAAGAGTGCTTGTATTTTTTATTCCTGGATGTGTGAGTCAAAAGATTGAGGAACTGGTGTTCTTCCACTATGTGTTGCATACAAACTTATTTACTTATTCAAAGTTTCACTGGATTGAAGTAAAGGTAGACTACATTGATTTACACTAACAAGACCTCCCTATTTTTAATTCTGCCATCTAATACTATGAACTGTCAGCAGGATCAGTGTGTGCTTATTGCATATTTCTTAAAGCTCTGTTATTTTGATAAGGGGAGAGTGTGACCAACAGCAACAACTTCAAATTTCTATTTTAGTTTATAACAACCAAATACAGCATTTACTGAAAATAAAGGACTTCATTGCAACTTTGGGTGCCAAGCCTGCATTTGTGGGGAGAAAAGTTCAAAAACTCTCGAGTGCAATCTCTGCATAACTTTGGTGATTGCAGTAAGTTGGACATTTCTGTAGGAAAAAGACGCTCGGTGCAATCAAGTTGCTAGTTAGTTGTTGTACACCTGCTGGGAGACAGGGAGGGCTCACACAAGCCTGTTTGGCACTTGGGAAGGTGAGGGAATTGCTGTATTGGAGAATGCTCTCGGGTTGAGATTCCACAAGGCTTTAGAGGTCAAGAGGAAGCACCTTGAGGCCAGTGCTGAATGTGATTGGCAACCAGGGTAACTAAGCCACTGAGGGAGTTATGCGCTTACTCTGTCTGCTGCCAACAAAACTCCTGCCAGCATCTTTTTGTAGTAGATGAAGTCTATTATTTCTGCATGCATACACATCAGCAGAAAGGGTCTAACATTACACCGATCTAAATGGAACAAAACATGGATGTGAAGGACAGTCACATCCGAGCGAGGCAAGGAAGTGTGTTGGCAGCATTCCCAAAAAGCATGGAGAAGCATTTCACTCCCATGAAGGCACACTGGCTGCATCATGGACCAGCGTGCAGCTAGAGTCCTAGGGTTGAGAAAGAGCAGTATGAGACACAGTGAAAGAAATGCAGAGTTTAAGTTGGATCTGGATAACACATTTTCTCTGATCAGATTACATAAATCTGCAGACTTGTTAACACTGTGCGCGCAGAGGTGCACTGACAATGCACAGAAGTGGCAGATGGAATAGTGGTGATGATTTTTAATTACATCTTTTTGATATTGGCATACAAAAGAAAATTAAGCTTCCTGATGATTTCATTAGATCCATAAGTGAAAAGTGTACAGATTGAAGGAAGGATGACAATTCATAGCATTAGATGACAAAATTAAAGATAAAGCTGTGTGAGAAAATCCATAATGAATGATTTAATGAAGCAGTTAAATCCACCATAGAACATGAACTGTTTTTAATTGGAAACGTTGGACAGTCTCATCTTTCTATCAAATGTTCAGAGGAAATCAAATACCCCGTTGTATAAAAAGCAGCTGGGACACGGGGAGAATGGCACTTATATCAGCGTTCTGTGAGAGGTCAATGACAATTTTAATTGATGCTATTTCAGTTCTAGTGGTGTGGTTGATAACTAGAATAGAAATATCTGAACTGCTTGTTCTTAGAAATATGTAGACTTTATTCAGGCGAATCTTCAGCTGAGAATCAAGTACAAAAATTAGATGAAATTTGCAGATACAAGAGAACGAGTGCAGTTCAAGTTTGTTTTATGGGTACAGTCTATTTCATTAGTTTCTGAGAAATACAAAGACTGCCAACATGCACTTAGGCAAGTTAACAGCAAAGCCAAATATCAGAAAAACTGCACGTTACTCAGAAACTAGCAGGCAGTTCTAAAAAAAAAATCTTTAATATAAGTAACAATTGGTTTTAATATTGTTTTTGTGGTTTTTTTTTTTTTTTTTGACTTTACAGAGCCCTTTTATGGCTTGTTCTTTATCAGCCTGAGATCACAGCATGGTCCTACTAAACCCATCCCCTGATTTCTTTGGTGCCAGTGTTGCATGCCATCACAAACAGAAACTGGATCACTAAATTAGTGGGAATAGGGTTTCGAGTATGAACAGTGGTAGTGTTCCCGGCTTGGTTTTGCTTTTTCAAATAGACCGAGTACGATTGCTGTGGAGCATTAGAGACAATAATAGAGAACAGTGGAGCTAATTTTGGAGGCAGAGTATCTCTACTGCTTATCTGCAAAGAGAACTACTGTCTGTCATTTCAAAATAAATCTAGCTTTTGGTCTTTTCTGTGGGCTGGAAGGTTGTTGTAGGGTGTTGGGTAGTACGTGCTAGCTTGTAGTGTATGGGCACGTGAAGAGCAGATGCCTCCTCACGAGTGGTCTTTTCACCCCTCAAACTGCACACCAGGAAGGAGGACTTTGGGAGCCAGACGGTCCAATCCACTTCTGTGTTCCGGTGATGTGTGGTGAATTTGGTGCTGGGCTTATGCTGGCACTGTCATTATTCCGCACAGAGCTATCTTCTGATGCACAGCTTTTTGTGGAGCCCGTGTTTCACCTGGTTAGTTCTGAACTGCGTGAGCCTAAGAGCAGCAGGCCGGATTCTCAGCTGCCCCTGGCTCCCAGCAGCGTACTGATGGGAGCGAAGCAGCCTGCATCTGTGCAGCCTGAGGAGCTAACCCACTGCCTGCATGGAAGGCTGTGTCTGATTTCAGTGACAATTCTCCTAAACACATCATGATTTTTAGCCAGGAGCTAATTTTAACCCATGTTGGTAAAAATTAAGGATTGCTTCACTTTTTCCTGAAGCAAATACATACATTCATGATCTCACACATTTCCAGGGTTATCTTTTGAAATCAGTGCAGTCTGCAAACGTCCCTGACATGTAACTCTGCCACCAAGCACTGTGGCAGTCTTAGAACGAGGTCGTGCTCCCTGCACTGCAGAGCTTCCCTCTGGGGAAACGTGGGGGAGCTGATTTCTGCAGGGCTGCAGGGTTCTGGATCTCTCCTTCTGCGACTTCAAACCCCCATGAGCACTGGGGATCGTATTAGCGTTGGTAACGTTATGTTGGGACAACCCCAATTTCTTCTTCAAGCGTCCTTCTTTTTCTTCTTTTTCAGATTTTGTTGGTGGGGCTTTTTTTTTTTTTTTTTGGCTGAATAATCATTTGAGGATGCATTCTTAGTCTACAAGATTCTTAATCTGAGTGCAGGAATGCAGAGGTTCAGGCTGGCTACTCGCTACATCTCAGAATGTTGTCTAGCTTAATGCTATCAACATAAGAAGGCATTACACTATTAATTAAAATGAGCAGAATGGAAGGCCAGGCTGTGAAGACAGTTCTCATCTTATTAAAACCAGTGTAGCTGCTGCCTCTGGATTCATCTTGCCTCACGTTTAATGTTTTAGTCCTCTTGCCTCCAGAAAGCCATGAACAACGGCGTCGGCCTGCGGTGACACTGGTGTGCATGTGCCTGAGGGATAAACCGGGCCCTGGAAATCAGTTTGGAGTGAGAAGACAGAGCAGGGAATAACACAGGCTTACAGCTACAATAACAGAACGGAGTCAGACCACAAAGACATTCAGTGCAGCAAGGTTACTGAAGGTAGATTTTTCACTTTTTTTCTGCCCCATCTTTTTTTTTGTGATAGAAAACAGGATTTCTTGACCTTTCTTTTTTGTCTTCATTTTTTTACAATCTCTGTATATTGCGGCCGTGGTTCCTTTCTCTCTTTGTCTCCTCATCCTCCCATGCCTGGCCACAGGCTGCTTTCACAGAACCCAGGAACTCAGGTTCCATTTTGTGCTGCCTGCTTTCCTCCTCCTCCAGCTGCTGCTGCCCTCCCCTCCAGGCTGCCAGGCACTTGCTCAGCCGTCATGCACAGCTTCTGCACATAAATTCCCACCTTTCCTTTTGCCATTTCAAACTCTTCCCCACAAAACCATCACTGACAAGCCCCCAGATGCTTAGCTTTGGTATCACACTGCTCCTCCTGAGATAACGGCCTCATTAGGGCACAGGACGGGAGCAGCCCGCTGCTCTTTGTGCTCGCTGCATTAGATGCCATTAGTTTTGGAAGGGTACCACGCAGCTTACGCTGGCGTCAGAGTTTCTGTGCAGCAGCGCTGAGAACACAAACACCCCATGTTATCTCTTGCAGGGATCTTTTAGGCTCCTTCCCCAAGGATTGCCAAACCCCAAACCCGCCCACCTTGTCAAATCCCATGGGATGCTGCCCCAGGTGATGTGGCTGCGTGTATTGCATATACATACACCACACATCTGTTTGTTGCCAATACTCAGGGTTTTAAAACAAATCCGTCATGTGCTGACATGCACCTGACATGAAGCTGAGTAAATGGAAATCAGCTTGTTCTGCACTTTGTGCTGTTGGCTTTGTGAGCGTAAGGGTTCTTCTGAACCTCACAGGTGGGCTACCTGCACCTCGTCCAGCTGTGCTCTCAGCTGACGTGTTTGGCCTATCTGTGGGGTTGCGAGAAACCTGATCTAAAGAGAAAAAAGCCCTGGCAGGAGGCATTTCTAATGTCATACATGTATCATACAGGGACTCTGACTGGGACTGTGGATTTGCTGTGTTAAGCTCTGTAAATAAGAGTTTACATAGCCTTTGTCTCAGAAGCTGGCAGCTGAAGAGAGCTCACTGAGGCATGTGTGGTGAGCTACAAGGTAATATATAATGCCTGGATGTGCTATATGTTCCTATCTGCATACATAGCCCAATTTAGCATTACAGGATGCTATTCTTACCTTGCAGAGGTTCAATTCTTTACCCTTTATTTTCCCTCAATGCGTGTATACTTGCTGGTAGATCTGGTTTGCAAACATCTGCAAGAGAAATCAGCTAGCCAATAAAGGCAGGTGCCAAACTGACTGCTGCTTTTCCACTGTCCTCTTTAGTTTGTTGTTACCTCATTTTTCCAAAACACCCCCACACAGCATGTCTTTCATCCACCTGTTGCATTGTGTCTTGTGAACCGTGTGTAGGAGGAGCTGACTTCGTAACACGCCAGGGCATTGCATAACCCAGAGCTTGGTACTTGACTGGGGCACCTGGGCACTCTGCAAGGGTAAACATGAGCCTCATTAAACAAAACCAAACAGCCCATCAGGTTCGAGACAGCACATTTAGCTTATTTGGTTCACATTTTGCATATGCATTTATAAATACATAATATGTATCCCACACACAGTTATAAATGCATAAATAATTAGAGGGAAGGAATACTCGTGATCTGAATTGAAATTTCCAAGTAGACAAAATCCTTAACATAGTCTGTTTAAAAATTACATGTTTGTAGGAATGTATTAAAAATTTAAATGTCATGCAGTTGCCATAAAACAATCTAAAGTTTAATGAATGTGTGCTATATTATGTATTTATACGGGGCCACCTGGTTCTGTTGAAAAGCAGTTCAACTAGCACTTGCTATTTTTGAAAACTCTGGGAGATGATATAGGAATAATACTGTTATTTTTATTTGGTTGCAGTTGGAGGTATGCTATAAGAAGGAGAATTATCCAGTCCTGGGCTGTTTTGGTCTGGGGAAACTAAAGTTGATGGCTTTAGATTGTGCCAGTTGCCAGTGCTGGTCTTTCTATTCTGTGCATCAGCAGCTGGAGGTCTTGTCCATTCTAGCATCCCTTTTTGGCTGCTCCCAGCTGTCTTCCCTCTTAACCCACGGTGTGATGCATAAATTACTTTTACAAGTTTGGCATCCTAGGGCAGTGACAGAAATGGATTTTGAAATAAAAAGTTCCTTAGGTCATGGCAGAGAGGCTGAGTCTGCAGAGGTAGTAACCATCACCCACTCTGCAGAAAAGCCAGGATGGAAATGCTGATGAAGTGCTACAGGTAAATAATACAAAATGCATATACACCTATGTCTGATAACCTTTCTTTTTGCTGCTGAAAGAAAAACAAAGGACGCTTTGCCTCAGAGAAAGTTCTGTACAACTATCGCACATCTGTGCAAACTTCAAGATATAAGAAGGGCTGAACTGAGAAAGATGAGAAGCAACATGGTGCTGTCGATGGTCTTCGAGGGAAAGTGGCTAAAGCTGGGCTGAGTTTGAGGATTCCCCTAAGTCGAGAGTAGAAGGTAAGGCTTGCACCTGCTCCAGTGCTGAAAAGAGAACGAACGATCAGAGGTACATCTTGCCATCATATCAGCTACACAAGCATGCCAAAACATGAGGAAACTGCCTGTATCTCATGTGTGATCACACAGAAGTTAGCAGAACAGACGAACTCTTAGGTTGAACAAGTAGGAACAAGCAGACTGTCTTCTTATCAGGGAAAGGATTTCTTTGAAATGTCAATCAGTGGGCCTGCTGTTCTCATTTAATTTTTTAACTGGGATGCTTAGAAAAGAGTTTTACACTGTCAGGAATTCAATATGTATGTCTTATTAATGTGTTCTTCCCCTAGACTGTAGTCTAGGTATTACTCACAGTGTAATGTCAAGAAGCTGGTTGCCATCACTCAGTGAGGTTGGCTTTACAGCACGCTGCACAGCTGAAGCATTATAGGACTGTATTCTTCTAGCAGCAGTCTTTTGAAACCGATTTGCCAGGTGACGTTCTGGGAAGAAAAAAAAAGTTGTAAGGAAGTCATTACTCTCATGAAAAATCAAAGTGAGCAGGGATCAGGTGAAGAATAAAAATTGCACGCAAAGAGAAATGGGGAAGGAAATAAGTTTCTGAGGGCTGGCAACATCTTCCACCTTAGTTCATCTATTCCAGCTGCAGGAAGACTGCAGTGCACTCCCTCAGAGAGACCTGTTCCATATTCCTGGGGCACAAGGCAAAACTGACAAGAATTCTCAAACTGATTTGGTTGGATAAATCTTTAAGACTGCTAGTTAGAAATTCTGATTTAATTTTCTAAAGCTTCAAGTGGGGAAGATTTGGATGAGAAACAAGTAACTTACAGCTACCTCTGAAGTCAAACTATTTTTTTTTTTCCAATACACCCAGGTATTTCTGCCCAGGATATGGTCAAGTTATGACTATTTTAGACTCTTATATGAAATATTGTACTCTTTAGCAACTTGATTCTAAGTGGTTGAATAAAGGCAGTTAATTTGCTAATAGCCTGTACTGAAGGAATAATTTGAAGAGATGTCTGATGGTATTCAAGTAGTCATTTTTTACTGAAATGTGTTTCATTTTTTACTGAAATGTGTTACATTTTTTACAAGTCACAATGAGAAAACTAAAAATAATATTTGTACTGAAAAAATGCATTTATAAAGAGCTCAGAATTAAGTTTTAGCTGCCTAGCATCCTGCCTTAGAGAACTTGAAGAGCCTTGATTTTCCTCCAGCAATAAAGTAGCCCTATGTAAGATTTTTCATGAGCTGTTTTCCCAGATCTTTTGCTTGTGTACCTACTCATTTTCATGGGGTATATCAGAGGGGATTCAGTCTGCAAGATTTACCTTCCATTTTTTTCTGTCCTTGCCAAAACTGTGGCTGCAGCTAGGTCGTCTTTCCCACAGTCCCACTGGTGTGGCTCACATAAAGTAAATCCCTGTATACAGCAGTCAGAAACTAGTTCTAGAACCAGTAAAACTAGCAAATTCAGGTTCTTCTACAGCTGTAGGTCTCACAGTGTGTACTGCTGTCTTCAGTTATTCTGCATCTCTCTTATCTTCCCTTTTGGTTTTGCCATATGGGCAGCAACCAGCTTCTCCCCAGCTCACCTTCTGCAGGACAGCTCGTCAGCTCCCTGCAACTTAGCCAGCTGCTCTTTTTTTTTTTTTTTTTCACAAAACGATCAGGACTTCAATATCCTTGAATCTTCTACAACTGCCAAACTTAACTGAAATTGTGCAAAGTGCTCAAAAGGTGGTGGCAGCGGGCTTCTCGTTGGATGTGGGAAAAGGAGAGGGAGATGAAGGGCTTTGGTGTCTGATCAGCTCAGTGTGGCACTGAGAAAGCAGGGTAGTCATGTTGAATTTTTTTTAGCTGTCCTATCTTTGTCTGACCCAGATAAGAGGAAGAGCTCCCTAAACACTCCTAAGGCAAGACGCAGCCGTCGCTGTCCCGGTGTTGTCTTCCAAAGGTGCTGCACCTGCTGTCTCTGGAAGTCAAAAACGCAGTGAGACCCCAAAGCACCACCACAACTCGAGGGAAGGCTCCAGCTGCTGGAGTCCAACAACAGCACTTAGAATGCGTAAGCTGCCAAGCAGTGAGCACAGGGCAAGCAGGTCCTGTGCTGAGACCTTTCAGATGTGAGGCATTTAAACTCAGTGCTGCTGTTCCCAGTGCAAGCTTTCCCTCTGTGCTTAGGGTTTATCCTTAAGGCAGCAATGCCATCAGTCTTGTCTGCAGTACTGGTGACAATGTTGCTACTGTCAGTCTGTTTGCTCCCTGGGCATATTTAGCAGCTAAGGGACTAACACTGCATGTTGGTTACCAGACTGCTTGTTTCCTAAGTATGTAAATCTTAATGCTTAAAAAGAGCAAAAATTGAGTTCTCAAAGTATCTTGAATGCTCTTCCTTAAAACAAACAGACAGATTTCAAATTATTACAGCTTTTATGAACTCCCAAGTTTAAAAAAGCTATTAAAATAATGTAGATAAAAGACCAGATTTTTAAGGTAGTTCGTTCTTGCCGTTGGAGTTGTAAATCCAAGTCACTGAGCTCGCAGAATCACGAGCTCAGCATCTGAAATCAAGATGGTGGGGCTGCCAGGTCAGCCCTCGCTACCTGCATCTTCCCTGAATATACAGGGAGCACATTTTCAGTTTGTTCCATCAATTCAGCTCAGTCACTTGTACACTCCAAGTTAAGAAACTGGTGGTTTGTTTTAAGTGCTCTGAGCCTGGAACGTGCCATCCAAATTCACTTCCTGCTCTAAAACTATACTTGTAGCTTGTGAAACTGTTCTGCCTGTGCTCCAGTGCATGATGTGGTGAGTGCATTCTCCTTCTCTCGCCCCGTGGGAACTGGAGATCAGAAATATGCCAGTCCAAAGGACCTGAAACATGCTGGGCATCCATGGGCTTTCTTTCCCCCACCGTATCACCAGGCACACAGGAAACCAGCACTGCTGGTTCATTGCTTGTATTACAACGTGTGGGGTGTTCACACCGATCAAAGTCATCTTAAAAACCTAAAAATAACCAACGCTAGGTATTAAGGCTGAAATGTTTGAATGCAGGCGTGTGCACGGGCACGGATCTAGTGAGGGATGCTGAGCTCTAAACATGATATTGATTTATGTATTTATGTTTAAATGAAAAGTAAGAAGGGAGACCATGCTTTATTAGAAGTAATTACCACACTGCCTTGATCTGCTCGCAAGAGGTATTTATGGTGAATGGATTTTTTGTGTCTAGGTCCAGTGAAGCTGGTGGTCCTCATGTTCCTCAGGAGCGTGCACTATTGCGGCCAATCTGGTGAGTGAATTATTTATTTCTTCAAAGTGTGAGGGACTGAAGAGGAGCAATGTTAAAACTAAAGTGGGGAATTACCTCCATTTTGGCTAATTAGAAAGATTTGCACTATTCATTCTGATTCCTTAGAAATTTTTAGGAATGCTCTTGGTCTCCGAAGACTTCACGTTTTTGTATGTTCAGATTTTCTACCATGACCTGGTGAATGTTGAAAGCTGTGTTAAATTTCCTTGGTTTTGTTTTTCTGATACTTTATTAACAACGTGTGAGTAGATATATTTATTGCATCCATTTCCTTGCTAATATATTGCACCATTGTGATAAGGAAATGTAAGTTTTTAGTCTTTATTTTCGCTGAAGGACTTTTCTCAATCATTGCAGCATGTTCCCTTGAAGTGTCCAACCCTCACTGCCCCAACTGGACAGAGAGGATAGGACTTCAAGGAAAACATTGATTTTAAGTCCACACTGCCTGCCTGTTGGGAACTTGTCACTCCTACAAGTTCAGGAGCCTCACCTGGGGCAGTGCTGAGACAGGAGGCTGTCCAGCAACGGGGAAGTGCTACAGCCAGTGTCAGAGGTTTTTGTACAGAACTCTTTCTTCGATGTGAGCAATGTCTTCTTTGAGTATGGAAGGACATCACTGCTTGGGGTCCCACAACAGCAGGAAGACACAAAACTGGTATTTTAAACGCGTATCATCTTTTAAGACCTAATGGTTCATTTCCAAGGGAAAGAATAGTCAGGCCAAAACCCAGTTCAAATTGAATTCCTGTGCAGTTTCAGTGAGGTGAGGTCTTCAGATTGCAGCCTCACTTACTGGGGAGCACTGTGTGTTAGCACTGGCTGCTCTGGCTCTGTTCACATGCTCGTGTATTTTAGCAGTGAGCAAATAGGTAATTGTTCTCTCTCCCAATGTCATTTGCAATGTTGTGCATCAGCGCCAGTTGCTTTGAATGGGAGCTCAAATAGACCAAGCTGTAGCCCAGGAAGAAATTACCTGGATGCAAGAACTGAAAGCTACAGGTGATGGTAACTTTGCCCCCCTGAGAGCTGGTGCAATTGGGAGCTGTCCATAAAGCAGCCTCATGGGTGCAGGTGGAGCAGCACAGCACCCTGCCGCCTGGCTGGAGGGAGTTTTAGGCAATGTTTTGTGACAGGTCTGAATCGCAGCACTGCACATGGGCACGGTTATTAGGACACTTGCTGGAGGAACGGACTGGTTTGGCTTTTCAAGATGATCCTGGAGGGGAAAAAATAGAAAAACTGGCTCAGCTGAAGTCAGCCCACAGCAAACTCCCATGGGGCGTTGGAAACAAGTCCAGAATAGGAAGTGCTTGGAACACAAAAGAACATAAAAGGTTTAAAAAGGGACTGTCAAAAAATGCTGCTTGTTGCAGAGGGCGAGGCTGGAAGGCAGCCCCGAGGAAGATCCCACAGAGCAAACTGCCTGGGTTCCCATCAGGAGATGGCAGTCCCTTGGGAGGGTTGCTGTAAGCTTCTTTCCTCTGTATGCTGCGTTAGTACTGCTAAACGAGGGAGTGGTTTTGTACCCACGTCCCACTGCTGATGGGGGGTTCTGACCAGGACAAACCTGCCAGGCACACGTGGAAGCACCGGAGCTGCAGGGTTCAGCCCCTCCAGAGAGAAACCACGGTGCCTGCAACCCGGGAGCAGGGACAGGAATCCCCCCACCCCTGCCATGTCAGCTCCATGTTTTCAGACTGCTGTCTGACACTTCACGTCAGAACGGCAAACCCCTTTCCTAAGCTGCACTGCAGCACACGCTGCCTTTAGCACATCCAGAACCAGGGAGCCGTGTTTTCCTCTCGGTGCAGGGACCCGGGCTGCCTGGAACTCCCTTCCTGTTTCCCTGCAAGGCTTTAGTCACTTCCTCGCTCTAAACAAACCCCTCTCGTTCCTCTTTCACTGATCAGGGATTCGCTTCACCGCTGTGCCTGCACTCGGGCTTTCACAAAGCGTTCCAAGCACGCTGCTGCCAAAGAGGACAGCTCATGGAACGGGAAAATGTTAAAATGCCATTTTCTTGTTCAGCTAAGAGAAAAAAGAAGAATGGACTCTGAAGACTTCAGAGGCCTTAAGGGCTCGTTCACCCGCCCCGGAACGCGGTGTGCCCGTGGGATCCCGGCTGGGGCAGGGCTGGATGGGGCAGGGCTTTTCCTGGCCCTCTCCCACTCCCCTGGCAGGGCCGGGCCGAGCAGCTCCGCCATGGGGTCGGGCGCAGCGCGCTCCCCCGATCGGCTCGGGCAGCAGAACGAACGCACGGCGGGAAGGAGGCCTCGCCTCGGGGCCGGGCCTGCGTGCCCTCAGCACGTCTCCTTCCCGGCGGGCGCCGGCTTCCAGCCGCGCTGTTGTTCCCGAGCTGCGCGGAGCTTTGTCACGCCACCTCGTTCCGCTCTCACCCGGGGGATGCTGCCCCCGAGGGACGACGGGCCCGGCCCGGCCCGGCCCGGCCCCGCCCCACGCAGCTCCGCATCGCGCCCCGCGGGTGGGAGGCAGCGCGGCGGCCGCCCCGCCCCGGCCC